>JBBHAA010000077.1:5732500-5988494 GCA_037953035.1 Aquarana catesbeiana
CCACTCTTGCAGGAATAGGTTTGTATGGGGCATTCCAAGGCTGATTTTGAAGTTCTGACCATGGGTGATGGCCTTCTACATGGTACACTAGGTCATTGTTTCTTAACCCTGTCCAAGTACTCCAACAGGCCATGTTTTGGGAATTTCTTTGATGAAATAGCTGTTTAAAATACCAAGCCATCGACTCTGACTCAGATTTTAACCAAATGCCGATCGCACTATAGCCAAATGACGGCTACAGTGTGGCTCTAACTCTGGGAGGGCGTACTATGATGTCCTCCCAGAATAGCGCCTCCAGGGGCGCGCATACTGGAGTATCCATGACCGCCAGGCCCAGAGAACCCGAGGTGGATCATGGCAAATGGCCGCTGACAACAGCCGTTTACCACGTGATCGTTCCGTCAAATGACGGAGCGATCACATGTAAACAAACCGGCGTCATGTCTAGTTCCTCTCTCCCTTCTCTGGATCGATCAGTACAGTGTGAGAGGAGAGGGGGAGGGATCGGATGCAGCAGCTCTGTGGGCTGGATGTGTAGTGCCCACAGGGCTGCTCAGTGACAACTGCAGCCTAATCCAGCCATCCATCCCTCTGCATGAGCCATCCACACTCGGCCATTTCCTCCATCCACACTTGGCCATTCCCTTTTATCTAAAAGTACATAGTGGAAATCAATTTTTATATAAAAGTGCATAATGGGGAGGCATTGCTTGACAATGGCAGCGTGAGGACACGCTATCCGGAGCTCTGCACGGGCTGAGGCCGGGAATTGCCTGACAACGGACACAGGCAAGCTTTCTCACATGCCAAGGGACCGCAAGCACCCGTCGACTGCTGGGGAACCGAGGGGGCCCGAGATCACGCAATACTTTCTAAGGCAGCACATCGTAGCCTCTCCCGCAGCCCTGGCCAAGATGGTGCCACCGCGGGTCGCTCTGGCAAGCGCAGCTGCCACATCCAGTAGCAACAGGCGAGGCACACAGACAGCTAAGACGGCTGGGGACCCGCATACTTCTGCGGACCAGCCGCTCTACCCTATCCCATTCCCAGACATCCCCCACACGGACTCACAACCAGCCACACAAAACCTGGTGCTGGGGGCAGGCAGCCATGCTGAGGGGACCCTCCGTGACATTGTGGCAGGCCTGCCCACTAAACAAGACCCTTCAGGCCATGGCTGCTTCCATTGTCACTGCCCTCACAAGGGAGCTCCATGATCTGTACCAGCAGGTGAAAACTGTGGAGGGATGGGTCATGGACCTGGAATCCTCCAAATCCACAACGGATGCCTGCCTCACCACGCTGGAATTGGAGCAGCAGACTTTTCGCCGCCACCTTGTTGAGGTCCAACTGCAACTCGACGATGGAGAAAATCGCAGCAGATGCAACAACCTGTGACTCCGTGGCATCCCGGAAGCTACCGTGGGCCCAGATCTACGTGCCGCAGTGATGGCCATCTTGAACCAAATCTTGGGCAAGCCCCCCACTTCGGAATTGGAACTAGACAGGGTCCACAGACTGCCAGGCCTAAGGGCTCCTCCCAGACCCTCAGATGTACTCTGTCGGGTCCATTTCTTCACTATTCAAGAGGAGATCATACGCCTGGCATGGTCAAGGGGCCCCCATTGACTTTGATGGAGCTATGATCTGGATTTACCCTTATGTCTCAAGACACACACGAGCTCTACGTGGTCTTATGCAACCCCTCCTGGAAGTGATCCGCACAGCAGAGGCCACATACCGTTGGGGTCACCCCTTTCATCTGTGCGCAAGCAGGGATCCGTGTTCTACCTCCGCTCACCCGATGAACTCCCTGACCTGTTTGGCTTCCTGGATCAACTGTCCATCAGTGTTCCTAACTGGCATGATTTTCTACTTGCCCAAGAAGCGCTCGGTCCAGCCTTGCCAAGGCCGCGACGGCTGCGAAGATCCCGCTCCTGTGCTCCCAGTCGTGAGGCTCCCCAGTCCCACCCAACCTCATCCGAAGCATGACATACTTCCAGAGCGCAGGTTGGTAAGACCATTTGTACTGTGTCCCTGCACTTTCATTTGGAGACTTGTCACTTGCTAAACCCTCTGGGACCAGGTCTGTGCCAACTCGATGCCTCCAGATATTCGGGGATCCATGATTTGTCTGCTGACCCACTATTCAGTGTCTTAGCTAGATGACCCTACAGCTACACTTTCAGGATGTTGGATAAGGGTATGGGTAACCAGGGACCCACCCTAGCCAAGTTGGGCTGTTTTGGCTTCTACCAGTTAGTCTCACCACATTTTGTTAGATCCTCAATGTCTGATCGCTCTCCCCGACCCGTCATACTCTTTACTGGGATTCGGACAGAGAGACTGTTTTTAGATCACTGGATGGGCCTCGTGAGTCGCCACCTCCACAATACCTGAGTCAGAACTGACTGGCTACCTGCCGACCCCACTGGGTCATACCTGGTGGGTGCATACACCCTTTCAGCCCTCTACCCTGTCCACCCCCCCATTTGGGACCTTACCGGTCTACATCCTTACTTTGACAGAGGGGGAGGTGAGGCCTGTCTGGTGACTGTGTATATTTTTTTTTTTTTTGTAAGGGGGATGGCCTTGCTGGTCGTTGGGTACGCATTGATGCCTTTTTTTTTTCGTGGTCCATACATGTCCACGTCCGGGCCCTCCATTGGGGTGCCCCGGGTCCTGGTACTGAGATGGCCCATGCATGTGTCCTCCCTTGATGTTACCCGCCTGGGTATTGTGCCACTCTCGCTGCCGGTCCGGGGCATCAGCGCGGACGGGTTACGGTCGTTGGCCATCTATCACTGTCACTGCTGTATGCACGTTATTTTGTCATGTTATATTATTATTGTCTTGCCTATTCACTGAATTATATTATGTTCCTTGTTGCTCTCATCCTGTGCAACTCCAACTATATTGGTTTTCCTTGCTTAAATTTACAACCTTATTGCCCACATCGGGCACCCTCTACTGCCTATACCACCCCCGTATAGGGCGGACTTCCACTCAGACAACTGAGTGCTGAGTCATAGTCCTCAGTGTTCTAACATCTTAGACAGTTCCCTCCTCCCTTCCACTCTCCTCTTACTCCCCTCCCCCCTTTTTCTCACCTCCCCCCTGACCACATATTCATCTACTTTCTCTCTTGTCCTCTCTCCCTTACTTCCCTCTTATTTACCCCATTCTCAGCCTCTCGCTTGGGTGGACTATCCCTCCCGGGGTAAGATCCCACACTTTATTGCTGACCTGTTTTGGCCAGGCGGTAATATGGGTCTCCTTAGGGTCACCTCCGTCAATGTAAGGGGTTTGAACACACCCAAAAAACGTTCCCAGCTTTTGGCTGAGTTGCGGAAGCATAAGACTCAAATCGCTTTCCTACAGGAAATGCACTTCCGCGGTGATCGAATCCCTAAGTTGACAAATGACTTTCCCCGCGGTGTACCACAGTGTGTCTCCCATCTCTAAATCCAAGGGGGTGAGCATTCTGTTGGCCAAGTTGGTCCCATGGATCTTTCAAGCGCAGCAGACGGATGAGTTGGGTCGC
Source organism: Aquarana catesbeiana (assembly GCA_037953035.1). Lineage (NCBI taxonomy): Eukaryota > Metazoa > Chordata > Amphibia > Anura > Ranidae > Aquarana > Aquarana catesbeiana. Next base: position 5,736,045 of record JBBHAA010000077.1, read on the forward strand.
TTTCTCCTCTTGAAGGGAAAGGTGTTTGACAGACAGGTCACCTTTTTCCAATGTTTATTTTCCAAACGTGGACCATCTGCAATTTCTGCGGAAGCTTCTCCCTGAAATCCTAGAGTTTGCGGAGGGGCTCCTAATCTTTGGAGGAGATCTCCAATTTCGCTATGGACCCCCTTCTTGATGTCTCCCGGGGTTCCTCCCACCTCCCCTTTTCTCGTCTCAATCGCCTTAAGGGGGATCTGCACTTGGTTGACCCCTGGAGGCTGTTACACCCCCAGGATTGCGACTATTCCTTCTCTCCAGTGCACCAAACCTACTCGCGGCTTGATTATCTTCTAGTCCCGCATAAGGACCTTTCAAGAGTAGTGTCGACCAGCATTGATGTTATCTTTCTCAGATCATGCCCTGATTCACCTGACCCTTCAACTGGGCCCTGTTACCCCGACTCACCATCCTGGAGATTGAACGAGTCTCTGTTCCAAGCGGCAGAGATTTGTGACGAGCTCCTGGCCACCACGTGTGAATATTTTGCCATCACCGAAGCCTCAGTCGCTAACCCCTTAGTGGTGTAGGAGGCTCACAAGACGGTGATTCGGGGTCCATTGATCAAAATAGGAGCCTGCCTTAAGAGGGAGAGGTCTCGCCGCGCAGAGGAACTTTTTTGTCCAGCTACACAATCTAGAGTGCTCCCACAAGGTGCACGCTCCAAATACCAAGATCTCTGAGTTTGTGAGGAGCTCCATGTACTCCTATTCCACAAAACAAAGCAAAAGCTAGCATTGGCTCACCGTACAATGTACGAATTGTCCAACAAACCGGGCACACTTCTAGCGAGGGCACTGTGGGCCCCCGCATGAACACCTACATCCCTCACATTATGGGCTCTTCGGGGCAGAAGCTCCATACTTCCTCTGACATGGCGACGGAGTTCAGATCCTTCTACGAGGGCCTGTACAACTTAGACTGCTCCCCCACTATGGACACTCCTTCTGGTGACGTGACCACTCCCCAGTCCTACCTTGCCTCCTCAGGCATGCCATCTTTCCCCCTTGCAGCTAGGGAGGAGCTGGAGGAGCCAATTACGGTGGTGGAACTTGGGGTGCCCCTGGCCAACTAAAAGGCCTCCGGCCCGGATGGCCTCACCCCGAGCTAGTACAAAGTTTTTTTTTTTTTTTTTTTTTTTTTTTTTTTTTTTTCCCGAGACCCTATCTCAACCGTTGGTCTCGGCATTGAACTCTATCACGGAAGGGGAGTCATTCTCAATTTGATACACTGCGAACCTACATCTCTTATCCCGAAAGAAGGGAAAGATCCATTGCACTGTGGGAATTATCGCCCGATAGCACTTCTGAATATGGATTTGAAACTGTTTGCCAAAATTCTGGCAAACAGGTTGCTCCCACACATCCCGAGCCTTGTTCATAGAGACCAAGCAGGTTTTGTACCCCTCCGCGAACCACGAGACAATACCATCCGGGTGGTGAACCTGATCCATGCAGCCAGGTCTTCGGATCGGCCTCTTCTCTTGCTGTCCACGGATGCAGAGAGAGCCTTCGACCGTGTGAACTGGTCTTTCATGCGAGCTACTCTAGAACACATTGGTCTACGGTCCTCCAGGCAGAGTTGGATACTATCCTTTTATTTGAACCCCACGGCCGCTGTCAAGGTCAATGAAACAAGATCTGACTTTTTCAACATCCATAACTGCACACAATAGGGCTGCCCCCTGTCTCCTTTAATCTTCATACTAACCCTAGAGCCCTTCCTGTGCAAGATCAGGGTGGATTCTGCCATCGCCGGCTTTCAGAAAACCTCTGGGATGCACAAGGTGGCCGCATTTGCAGATGACTTGATCTTTTTCCTAACTGACCCACTGACCTTCCTTCCAAAACTCCTTCAGTCCCTAAAGGAATACGGTGCCCTCTTTCTTCCAAATTATTCTATCCAAATCGTCCGCGCTGAACATCACAGGAGGGAAAAACCTGATCACGTCACTTCGCCCGGCGTTCCCCTTCCACTGGGCAACTGACTCAATTTACTACCTGGGTGTGGATATGACCTCTTCACTCTGCAAACTTCTTACCCTTACACACCTCAAAACAGATCTTCTCCATTGGCACTTGCGTTAACGTGGTTTGGCCGTTGCAATGCCCTCAAGATGACGCTACTGCCCAGGGTGCTATACTTGTTGCAAGCACTTCCCATTCGCCTCCCTCCAGTGTTTTTTAAAAGGGTGAACTCACTGTTCAGAGATTTCATCTGGTCTTGCTGTAAATCTCGCCTTAAGATGAAACTTCTCCATCTTGCAAAGCATAGGGGAGGAGTTGTCTCCCAGATGTAAAAGCCTATTACAGAGCTGCACACCTCACCAGGTTGGTGGACTGGCACTGCCACGCAGCAGTGAAACAGTGGGTGGAGATGGAGGACTCTGGAGATGCAGCCAAGAGTTGGCTGTGGATTTCATCACCACTCCTAAGGACCGTCACTGAACACCCTACATTGGGTAGCACCCTTCTGGTAGCCAGGGACGCATTTAGACATACTTCAGTGTCACCGCAGCCTTCTCCTGTGGTACCGGTGTTGGGCAACCCGGAATTCCCCCTAGGCCTTCAGAATCCTCGTTTCCAACATTTGGTCATGAGAGGGAATCTCCGCCTGGGAGACTTTGTGGGCTTCGATGGCTGACTTACCCCCTTGGCAGGGGTATCTGCTACGGACCCTCTGTTGGATTTCTGGAGCAGTTTTCAGCTGCGCAACTTTCTGCGTGGGTGTTTACGGACACAGGGTGCATCTCGCCAACTGACGGAATTGGCACTCCTATTGCAGGGGGGAACCAGTCCGCCATGGCCTTTCAATAATATATGCATCTCTGATTCGGCTAGCGGATGGATACACCCCACCCTTCCTAACTAAATGGGAATCGGACTTGGGCACCCAGTTTAATGATTCCCAGAAAAAGAAGATTCTTCATTTCTCCCAGAAGTCCTCTATAACCACAAGGATCGAGGAGACAGGTTATATAATCTTGACCAGATGGTACAGAGTGCCAACCGCTTTGCACTGTTTCTTCCTATATGTCCCCAGCGTTTGCTGGTGCTGAAGGGACGATGCATATTTTCTGGGATTGTCCCAAACTTGCCCCCTTTTGGCGCGAGGTGACCTGTACGATCAAACACTTGACCAATGTTGACCTAGAACGGGACCCGGTGGCCTGCCTGCTCCATCTCTCTAATTGACCGATCAGGAAAATGCGTCAACCCCCCCCTCCCGAAAGCTCTGTGGTACTCCAGGGTGAACGAATTGAGAGACATGGAAGATCTCACTGCCACCTTGCCTGACAGGGAGGAGACCTTCCGAGAGACCTGGCGACCCCGGAACCACTTTGTGTGCACCGACGCATGTTTACAGGAGATGGCACATACAAGTTGGCCCGGGCGAGAGGCCTCCTAAGAGCTCTCTATCTCTAATCTCTATCTCCTCACACCTAGTCTCCTCCTCTCAACCTCTACCCCCCCCACTGCAGCTGTTTCAGCCCCCCCACCCTGCCCTCCTTCCTTCCTTCCTTCCTTCCTTCCTTCCTTCCTTCCTTCCTTCCTTCCTTCCTTCCTTCCTTCCTTCCTTCCTTCCTTCCTTCCTTCCTTCCTTCCTTCCTTCCTTCCTTCCTTCCTTCCTTCCTTCCTTCCTTCCTTCCCTTTTTTTTTTTTTTTTTTTTTTTTTTTTTTACCATTAGGAAACCTAGTGATGGGATATGCTTTTCAGATATGCTGTATATCCTGGTTTATATTTTGCTTTCATGTTGCCCCATCTCTGGGCTGATTTAGGCCCCAGGAAAGTACTATCCCTCATTGCGTTACCTGAAGAATTCTATGTTAAGTTACCTTATTCTACCGTATATTACATGTTTTATTGTAGTTTGTCTCAATTTTTCACATATCGAAGCATAGATGCCTTGTCCATTGAGATAAATGTTTGTTAGACGCCCTAGTGTGGCGCATTGAGCACTTTACGCACCTAAGTATATGCTGTTATGGTCACTTACTCTGTACAACTCTGAACATATTGTCTTCAGTCTCGGGCCTCCGATTACCTTCCTACTGGTTATTTACTTGAGATACTGTACATACACTGTTTCTTTTTTGTTTAAGTTTTTTTATTAAGGAACAAAATACACAATACAAGCAAGTGTAAACAGACCAGTAGGTCTTGTGACATTCTATCAATCAGTGGCCTGCGTAATATAGATATGTACTTTAGGTTGCTCCAATATGTCATTCTGCGACTTTTAATTATGTCCCGGAATCACAGGATTCCGTCGTATAGTCATGTAAAGTAACCTTTTCGAGAAGGTCGCACTAGGCAGAAGCTACTGTAAGTACTTCCAAGGTAGCCCTGATTAACACATATAGCTTAGAGTAAAACGAGACCAGAAATAAGAAAAGTGGGAAATCCAGAAAAAGAAAAGGTGAGGGATGAGATGGTGTAAAGGGGGGGGGGGGGGGGGGGGAGTGCCGTTATAGTGTTTTTTTTTTTTTTTTTTTTTTTTTTTTTTTTTTATATGCGATCCTGCTGGTTGGCTTGTACAGTGCAGTAGAATAACCCATGGATCATTAGGAGTCTCAAAACCTTGGATCTCTTTAACCCAGTATAGGATGGTTAGCCAATAAGGGCGGATAAGGGGACAATACCACCAAACATGAGCATGTGTCGCCCGTTCTCCGCATCCGCGCCAACATAGTGGTGATGTTAGTGGAAAGGACTTGTGGAGCACCACTGGGGTATAGTGCCACCTTGTCAGCAATTTATAGTTGACCTCCGCCGTTTTGGAAGACATCGAGGACGTGTGTGTAATAAAGGATTGTGGACCGCTGCATCTGAGATCTTTCTCCCAGTCACTGATGAAATTAGGATGTCCTGTAGCAGCTAGCATTTGTAGGGCGTGGTAGAAATAGGAGAGAGGCTTCTCAACTGGTCATTCTTCTTCTGAGAAGGCAGGTTCTATCAGCGTCAGTTCTGAGATGGAACGTATGGGTTTTGGTAGAGAGTGAACAAAGATTGATAATTGATGGTAATGCCATTGATCCATGAGCGATGCTGTAAGGGTGGAGATGAGCATCGAGAGAGGTACCACGCCAGATGCGGTAGTAACTTGGTGTAGCAGGGCCGTAGCCCCAAGGTTCCAGACATGGATTTTGGGGTCTATGTTTCCGGGGGTAAAATATTTGTGCCCAGTCAGAGGTATCAGAGGAGAGTTACTTGTCCAATTGTGTGATTTACACGTGTGAGCGGTGAGGTGGTTGTGGACATAGACCTGTATTTTTTTTTTCTAGGGATCTATATTTGTGGGAAAAGGTCTGCACCACAGAAATCCATTTCTAAGGTTACCCAAAGTTTAGATTCTTTGTGATATTTCCAATCTGAGATTCTGTTCAATACTACTGCCAAGAAATATCTTTTAAAGTCAGGTAGGGCTAAGCCTCCTTCCCTTTTAGATCTGGTAAGGAGGGTCCTAGCAAGTCTGGATCATCTCCTGTTCCAAATATAATCAAAGTTCTTAATAATGTAAAGAAGCCCGTGGGGAATCTGTATGGGATCATCTGAAACCAGAACAGCAGCCTGGGCAATACGTTCATCTTTACTATGCCAATCCTTCCCAACCATGAGTGTGCAAGCTGAGACGATTTCTGCAGGTCCGACCTGATTTTGTTTAACAAGGGCATAAAATTGGCACGGAACAAGGTTGTGGGATTAGGGGTGAGAAATAGTCCCAGATACTTCATGGATCGAACCTGCCAACTAAAGGGGAACAATCTTTTCAGTTGAGTTGCCATCGCTTTGGGAATTGATCTATTTAAAATTTCAGATTTCGTCATTAATTTTAAAATTGGAAATGATACTAAATGCTGAGAATGCTGACATCAAGTTGGGCAGGGAGATCATGGGTTGTTGTACATAGAACAAAATCTCATCTGCGTAAGCAGCATATTTATGTTCTGAGTTCCCCACAATAATCCCATGTATGCTAGGATTGTTTCTAACCGTCGATAAAAATGGTCCTAGTGATAAGGCAAATAAGATGGGTGAGAGGGGGCAGCCCTGGCGGGTGCTATTATATAATGTGAAGGGGTCGCTTAACGTGCCATTTATTCGTTGAGCAGTGGGAAAGTTATACAGAGTGGATATTTGGGCTAGAAGGAAGGGGCCAATACCCAGGTGAGCCAGTGTTGCCATCAGATATTCCCAGTCCACCCTATCGAATGCTTTTTCCGCGTCAGTCGATAATAGAAGGGTGGGCTGGGAAGATCCACGCACATGAGCCATCAAAGACCGGGTACGCAGCGAGTTGTCATGTGCCTCTCTGCCTGGGATGAAACCTGTTTGGTCCCTAGAGACCCATTGTGGGATAAGTGGGAGGAGCCTATTTGCTATGACTTTGGCGTACAATTTGACGTCTAGATTCAATAAGGAGATGGGCCGATAGCTCCCACAGTTGCAGGGGTCCTTGCCAGGTTTGGGGATGACTGTAATATGTGCATGGAGGGTTTCAGGTCGAAAAGCACCACCTGCCGAGATCGTGTTGGCATAGCCAGTCAACCTAGGGAGTAAGGTATCCGCAAAGGTGCGGTAGTATGCTACCGTAAAGCCATCTGGGCCCGGAGCCTTGCCATTGGCCATGGCCTTTAATGCGACATGCATTTCTGCAGTGGTGAATTCTCCTTTTAAGGGTTGCTAAGGTGTCAGGAGGGAGTTTAGGTAAGGTGGCTTGTGCCAAGTAATCTTGAATAAGTTTAGTTCTAGTGACCTGATCTGATACGTTTTGATGAACATGGTATAACTGCTGATAGAAAGATCTAAATTGTTTGGCTATTGCAGGGGTATCATGTAGCAAGGTATCGGTCGGGGACTTAATTTTAGCTATAAAGGTTGCAGATTTTCTCTGTTGCAATGAGCGAGCCAAAAGCCGACCCGGCTTATTGCCTCATTCATGCATACGTTGGGCCACAATGCGGAACTGCTGTTTCTGCTCCAGATGAAAGAGGGCTTTGAGTTCCTCTCTCCTCTGGGTAAGAGTATGGAATACTGTCTGAGAAAGTCCAGCTTTGTGCTGCTGTTCAAGAGAGCTAATGTCACGAGTAACTCTGCCTGTTTGTGTATCTGTTCCTTCTTTTTCCTGGCGCCTAATTCTATAAGTTTCCCACGAATAAAGGCCTTATGGGCCTCCCAGAGAGTACCCGGTGTTGTATCTGGATGTGTATTTTCTTTAAAATATTGGTTCAGAGCATCTCCTATCATTTTTCTGTTACTGTCTTCTAATATCAATTGATCTTTGAGTTTCCAATTTGTTGTCTTTTGTGGTAAGTTGGGGATTTTAAGCTTGAGTATGATGGGGCATGGTTGGATAAAGTAGAAGTCTCAATGCCTGCGTCTATGAGGAGGGGGAGGTGGTGGTGGTCTAAGTAATCAATTCTAGAATAGGAATGATGTAAATGGGAATAATGGGTGTAGTCCCTCATCCGCAGATGCACAACCCTCCATATGTCCATTAATTGTGCTTTATGTAAGCGTCTGAACACCAGATGTTTATGCGAGATACAGGAGCTTCCCTGTGATGTATCTTGGAGAGGTTCTAGGGGGGTATTAAAGTCCCCAGCTAGGATAATGCAACCGCGGACGAAGTCACTCAGCTTTTTAAGAGTGGCAGCTATAAAGCTCACTTGATCATGGTTGGGGACGTACAGGGTCGCTAGAGTACATGGCATACTACCCAGGCTGCCTTTTAGGAACAGGAAACAACCCAGTGGACCACTTACCATAGATTCTAACGTGAAAGAAGTACCCCTGCGGAATCCAATGGCCACCCCTTTTGCCTTATGCACATCAGATAGCCTATAATACCACGTAGGGTAATGTTGAGAGGTAAGTTTCACAGAAGTAGTGTGCGTGAGGTGGGTCTCCTGTAGGAAAACTGTCTCCCCGCAGCCGACCCAGCTTCCTGTATAAATTATGTCTCTTACGCGGAGCGTGCAGGCCCCGCACGTTAAGCGATATTCGGTTTACTGTGGCCATTGGAGCAGGCTGGATAGTTCATTAGCACGCATCTCCGAGGGAATCGAACCTGAGGCAAACCATTAGGGAAGGCAAGGGAGGGGAGGAGGTAAAGGATAGGAACAGGAGAAAAGAAAAAACAGAGAACAGTGTAGAGAAGATCAAGTTAACTCCGTACAGCAGTATACTCGAAAACCACCTAAAGGGGTGGCTAATATGTGCACACAGAAATCTGCAGTGCAGGTATGGGGCACTCATAGGTCTGAACACCCCCACGCCCCATTGAGGGCAAGGGACATTAGGGTATGAGGCCCCATGGCACCCCATAGCAGGGGGTGCAAATACCCGGGCATCAGACAGTGGGCGCCCAAACTGGTGTGAGTGCTGTCTCAGTGTCCTGGTGCCGACACCATATCAACCAGAATTAGTTATTTTGAGATTAAACATAACACCAAACTTTAACCTGTACCCTCATGTCAGAGCTATCTGCCATGTAGTAAGTACTAGTGTCACCTCTAACACTCATAACAACGTATATAAAACCACACTGCAGTGTAGAGGGGGTTAAACAGGACCCTGGAGATCATTTTTATATGAAAGTGCATAGTGGAGATCAATTTTTATCTAAAAATGCATAGTGGAGATCATTTTTATATAAAAGTGCATAGTGCCCTGCGGAACCTCATGTTTTGAACTGCATACAAGATTGGGAACGGGACCTAGGTAAAACTTTCAGCACAACACATTCTTTTCAAATATTTTTATTGGTAATTAACAAGCAACTGTTCCATACATTACAGTAAGGGTATCAAGTTAACATAAAACAGTGCATATTACAGTCAAACAATGTAACACTGACATAATAGAGTAGAGAATTATGCAAGAAGTGAATACTCAGTCAGATAACATGTTGGTATGATTTTGGTAAGATTGCAGAAGGTGAAAGGGGACAGAGTCCCTTAAGTGAGCATGCTGGGGTGCCGGCAGTCCCCCCAGAGAACAGACAGGAGAGCCGCCGGGGCCATTATACAAGACGGAGTACACTACCAGTAGGTATTAGCAGAGGAAGAAAGGAGAAAAAAAGAAAATGAGGGGGGGGGGAGGTAGCAACAGGTTGAAAGGAGAGGATCTAAAGAAGGGGGAAAAGCAGAAAGGGGGGTTGTTTGTCGGTCGGATCGCATGGGTAATGGTGCGGTGCCGTGATCTTAGATTAAGGGCAGGATTAATTCAGAGTCCCAGAAGGTATTCGTCGACACCAGCGGGTATCAAATGCTCAATCCATGGTTGCCAGATTTTGGCGTGCTGGGGGACTTTATCTAGAATTTTCGCTTCTATCTTGCTATGTACCATTGCTTGGGTGATCTTATTTTTCATTTCAGCTATACTGAGTGTGGGTGTTTTCCAAGCCTTAGCAATCGTTTTCTTAGCTGCAGTGAATAATTGAAGGAGGAGGCGAAGCTGCGCACTGGTGTAATCTTGTGGAATGAGATTGAGCAGAGCTACCGCTGGGTTAGGTTTTAGGGTGATTTGGTGGAGGGTAGATGCCATTTGGAATGTAGTTTCCCAAAAACGCTGCACCAGTGGGCATGTCCACCAGCTGTGCAAGTGAGTACCTCTATCACTGCATCCTCTAAAACAATTTGGGGAATATTCAGGTAAAAATTTAGCGATTCTAGCCGGGACTAAATACCATCGCATCAACACTTTATAGTTTGCCTCTGAGGCAATAACATTTTGAGAGTTTTTTGTGTTGGTCCATATGGCCACCCAGTCTTCCGCTTCAATATTATTATCTAAGTCCTTTAACCATCGTTGCACGTAGATGGGAGGGCTTGAAGGTGGCATAGTGAGATGGGCGTAGAGGCGAGAGAATTCCTGGGGCATGCGGGTCCGAGTCGCACATGGTTTCGTACTCTGTTAAAGTATCCAGCCCAGAGAGAGATTTTATTGTTGTTTGGGCAAAATGAGCGATTTGGAGATAACGAAAGCATTCTCTGCTGGGGAGCTGTGTTTGTGCTTGGATACTTGGGAATGATTTAATAGTATCACCGTTAACTAGGTCGCATATGCGAGTCAGGCCCGCCTGCATCCAGGACTGAAATGAGGTTGGTGCTGTGTAGGCTGGATAAAATTTAGGGTAACCTAGAAAAGACAGGAGGGGGGAGTGCGGGGGGATCAATTTGAAGGGTATCTTCAATTTATCCCAGAGTTTGAGTGTGTGTTGCATTAATGGATTGGTAATGGGGCCTCGTGATGTTGAGGGGAGCCATAGCAAATTAGTTATAGTAATCGGAAATAAGTCAATAGCCTCAAGGCTGACCCAGAGTGGTATTTCAAGTGATTAAAGAGTAGTCTGAGCCAGCCTGGCAGCGTGCTTAATGTAGAAAATTTGGTATACCAAGGCCCCCATTGAGCTTGTTGCGGAGAAGAACGGGTCTAGCGACTCTAGGCCTTGTAGGGCCCCAAATGTATTTAAAGATTTTACTTTGTATAATCCTATGATAATAGGGGGAACCGTAACTGGAAGTACTGTATAAATATAAGGACATTTTTACAGCCGCAATACGTCCGAGCCAGGAGACACATAAGGGTAGCCAAGAGTTAAGAAGAGAAGTTAGCTGAGTTAGCATTGGAAGATAGTTGGATTGGAACAAGTTAATTGGATCGCTCGTCAGTTTAATCCCTAAATAGGGAATAGATGTGGTGGACCAGTGAAAAGGGAAGTTCTGTCATAGCATAACTAGATCAGCATGCGGCAAAGACACATTGAGAGCTTTCGATTTAGCTTGGTTGATTTCCAGTCCTGAGACCCGAGCAAACTCATCTAGGGTGCGCAGTAGGATTGGGAGGGTAGTGTGGGGTGATGTGATAAACATGAGGGCATCATCAGCAAAGAGACAGTTTGTGCGAGGTTGCAGCAACCTCCAAGCCTCAGACATCAGGGTTATTTCTTATCAGGGCAGCTAAGGGTTCGATCACGAGCGCAAGCAATAAGGGGGATAAGGGGCAACCCTGCCTGGTTCCTCGCAAAATTGGGAAGGGATCTGAATGAAATCCTGAATAGTGCACATATGCCTGTGGATGGTTGTATAGAGCATTGATCCAACCCAGAAAATGCGGGCCAAAGCCCCAACGTTGGAGAATATAAAATAAGTAGGGCCAAGAGACTGTATCAAAAGCTTTCCGGATGTCTAAGGAAAGGAGGTGCATCGGAATTCTACGGGAGCGGGCTAGGTGTTGAAGGATTACACGGTGAATGTTATCACTCGCTTGTCGTTTAGGTATAAAACCCACTTGGTCTTTATGAATCAATCCCCCTATAATAGGATTGAGGCGTAGGGCTAAAATTTTGGCCAGGATTTTGATGTCCACATTTAGGAGTGAGATTGGTCTATAATTGGACCATAAGGTGGCATCTGTGTTTGGTTTCGGGATCATCGATATGAGCGCTGTCAATGTGTCTCTGCCGAAGGAGTGCTGTCTAAGTATGGCGTTAAAAGAATTGGTAAGAAGGGGGGCTAATTCAGTTGCAAATTTTTTATAATAAAGGCTCGGGAGGCCATCTGGACCTGGGCGTTTGTGGGGTTTGAGCGACTTGATGGCTGATAAGACTTCCTCTATTGTGATCGTGCTTTCCATAAGTTCACGGCTGGCATCAGATAGCGTAGGAATAGGCAGATTACGGAAGAGTTTCTCCGCCTGATTTAGCGGGAATGCTGTTTTGGACTCCTACAGATTTGCTAACTGTTTATGAAATTCGGAGAGAATTTTGACTGGGTTACTGGTAATGGGTATCTTTAGTCAGTCTGAGTCTGATGGGGACCTGGACACGATCTGGTCTGCGGAGGCGTAAGGCCAGGTATGTGTCTGGTTTGTTTGCTTTGGTATAAATCGTATGGTTGGATCTGCGGATAGTCTTAGCCGCTTCAGCCAGGAGTAGGTCTAATTCAAGTTTAGTTTTTTCCAGAGTTATTTTATGTGCTTCAGTTGGGCTAGTTTGGAATTGTAGGAAGTGATTGTGATATTCTGACTCAAGTTGGTGCAATCTAAGGATTTTATCTCTATTGAGATGTGACGCAACTGAGATGCATGTGCCTCGTATAACAGGTTTATGTGCTTCCCAGAGCAATATAGGGGAGATATCTGGAGTGGCGTTATGTGTTAGGTAATCTTTGAGGGCTATCTGGATATCTGAAAAGTATGATTGGTTGGTTAGAGAATCGTTCATGGTCCACGACCTGTGGGTAGCCTGCGGTATTAAGGATGATACTGTGGTGATGACAGCACAATGGTCAGTCCATGTGATTGGTTGAATATGTGAATGAAGGAGGAGTGGGGCGGATGCTATGGAAATAAAAATGTGGTCAATTCTAGAGAAGGATTTATGGGGGTGCGAATAAAATGTGTAATTTCTCTTAGTGGGATTGGATTCTCTCCATGTATCCAAGAGAGAGGCATTTTGTATTTGTTTACAAAATTGGATTGAGGGGGCGTGGTGTTCGGGAGCATAGGGAGATTTATCTGTATGTGGTTGTAGTACTAAATTGGAATCACCACAGAGAAACAAAGTTCCCTTACAGTGTGTTCTCACAACCTGTAATAAGTGTGAGGAAAAAGGGGTTTGGATTTGAATTAGGGGCATAATAGGAGACAAAAGTCGTTGTAACGTCTTGTAGCAGGCCTACAAGAAGCAAGTAACGGCCCTCAGGGTCTTTTATTTCAGTTACAGGAGTGAATGGCATGGTGTGGTGAAAGGCTAGCAGGACCCCTCGATGTTTCGTGTCTGCTGAGGCGGTGAAGACTTGTGGATATTTAGAGCTAAAGAAGCTAGGGGTATGGCGTTTAGAAAAATGTGTTTCTTGAAGAGCCACTATGCTGGTTTTAAGGGATGTGAACGTTTGAAAGGCTTTAACCCGCTTATGCGGAGAGTTGAGCCCTTTAACATTTAGGGTTAGTATATTAAGCGGAGCCATGGATGGGTACATGAAGGGCTAGTGTCAAGGGATACAGGGCCCATGCGAGCCGACTGACAAAAAGGAAAAGGAAAGTAGAGGTGTAGAGTTGGAGAGGGGGGAGAGAGAGGAGAAGAGAAAGGAGTGCGAAGGGTGTAGGGCACACCACTGAGGTCTCCTCCAAACGGGGAGGCTATAGATCAGTAATGCCCGACTAGTGAGTGCACCAACTCCGCAACCAGAAAAACAGTCAGGGAGAGGGTGCACCATAGAGAGGGAGCACAATGACTGCTCCCCACTGCAGGCGGGGATATTAGAATCAGTTTAACATCAAAACCTTCAATACTGCAATTAACATTAGGGTATTAACCCAAAAAAAAAAAGAAAAGAGAAAATAAAAAGGGGAGGGTAAAAACATATAGAATAAAGATTGTAAATAATTAACGGGTATATATACTTATTTATTTATGGTGCCATTCCCAAGAGATAACATTATGTAAATGTGGGGGGGTTAAGTGGGAGGAGGGGAATGGGAAGGGGGGGAAAGGAGAAATGGGAATAAAATGCAGGGAGGGAAAGGACTAGGGAGAAGACATGGGGAGGAGGGGGGGAATGGAAGTTTGATAACTAGCTCTGATCTAGAAGAAAGCATATTGATAGCAAATAGCACACCTTTATTATCTGTATTTACAATAATCCTGCGATTCACAAAGTGTTCTTTCCAGATCACAATTGAAACTATAACCGGAAACAACTCAAGCAGGACTATATTGTGCAAAATGTCTTGCTGCAACCAACTAGAGTGCCACCTAGAAGCACACCAATGGCCATCTAGAAAAGCGCCAAAACTGGATGAACCAGCAGCATCTGTAAAGAAATTTAACTGAAAATCATTAGTAAAGGATTGCTGACATACTGTGGACCCATTGAAATTGCAAAGAAACGAATCCCAGATTTTTAGATCTTCTTTGATACTCTTAGAGATGCAGACATGAGAACAAGAGTTCTTAAAACCTTTAATAGCCAAAGCAAAACGTCTGGAAAAAATTCTAGCTATGGGAATAACCCTAGCTGCAAATGCAAACAGACCCAAAAGGGATTGGGCCTCCTTTTAACAAAACTTTCCGCTTTGACAAGAATAAAGAGATCATTATTCTCATACGATGCAATTTATCCCCGGGCAATCTGAACTCCATTGATGAGTCAATAGTGATGCCCAAAAATTCTAAAGTGGATGCAGGAAGGACCGTTTTTTCATGAGCAATGGGAATACCGAAGGAGTCACAAATATGAAAAAATTTGTTCAGCAATTCCGAACATATGGGGGAGTCAGCTGGACCCAAAAATAAAAAATCATCTAAATAATGTAGAATACCCCCAACAGGGGAACATTCAGACAGAACCCAGTGCAAACATTTTGAGAGACAAAATAAAAGCACGATAACGAAAAACCCATGGGCATACATTTATCAAAATAAAACTGGTCCTGAAAATGGAAACCCAGGGAATTGAATCCTTGTGGATGCACTGGTAGCAGTCGAAAGGCAGATTTGATGTCCGCTTTTGCTAACAGTGCACCGTGACCAAAGCGATGTAAAAGCTCTAGTGCTTCATCAAAGGAAGAGTATGAAACGGGGGCTATAACCTCTGCAACCTCATCATTGAGTGAAGTGTCCTCAGGATATGATAAATGGTGAATGAGCCTGAAACTACCCTGTTCTCTTTTAGGAACAATGCCCAATGGGGAGAGACGGAAATTTTTAAAAGGTGGGCAAGAAAAGGGGCCAGCTACTCTTCCTTCTGTCACTTCCTTAGAGATTTTTTACTTGTACAATTTCAGGTTGACTCATAGCAGAGCGTAAATTCTTAACCAAAGTGCATCCAGACCCTGCAAAGGAGGGGACCAAGAAACCGTCCTTGAAACCATCAGTTAGCAGCCGTGCCATCTTGCGGTCTAGATAAAGATCTAACCACGGTTGCATGCTTAGCAGGCTCACCGGTGTCTTGGCCTTTTCCACCAGCATCGCGTGGAAAGGATGGGAGAGAAGCTGCTGATGCCTTCTTGAAACATCTATTCACAGAATGGTTCCCATTGCAGTAAGAGCACTCATGCCTATACCTACAGTTTGATAAGAATTTGCATTGTCCTTCGTTAAAGGCAAAACAGAAGCCTCTACGAAAGACATTTTGTGGGCTAGGCACTGTTCAAGGTGTGAACTGCGGCTTCTGTGGAAGCATGAGATTCAACCATAGACCCACATCCTTGCATCCCCATTGCAAGGAAGGGTGAACTGCTAATTTCTGCCTGAAATTCTCATAGGTGAACCAGGCTGTGCCACCAAAATTACGGAATGCTTCAGAAACTATGTCCACGTGTTGTAAAAGGCCTGAGCATTTCTCAGGAAATTGTTCTCCCAACACAGCTGCAAAAATGCAAAAAGCCTGCAGCCAATTCTGAATGGTTTTGGGTACAGCCCTCCGCCTATCCTCCTGTGCGCTCATCTGATTTCCTGTCAGATTTAGCTAGAAACTCTTTGGAAGCTGGCAATAATGACAACAGATCAATAAATTCACCCCCCCAAATTTTTTCTTTGACTGAGGCGGATAAGTGGAAGCCTAGCGGGGATATTTCACATGGCATAGGCGCCTTAAAGGAGGATTCTGCAACCATGGAATGCGCAGAGCGCGCAGAAGGCATAACAGATTTGCGAACCTGAACCGGCTTGTGGGCCATGCCTGTATTAATTTTAAAATTCTCACCAAGGGGGTTCTCTAACATATTATGCCAAATTGTACTTATATCGTCTCTCTCGTTCTGTTGCAAAAGGTTCTCATCCTGCTGTAAAAAAGCACCATGTAACTGTGCCCCTTTTAAATCATCGGCTTCGGCTTTTTCTATGAGGCGGCGGAGCAAGCTCTCTCTCCTCTCAGGTGAGCGGTGCTTCATGCTCCCGAGTCCCGGTCCGGTTCCACAGGGTCTGCTTGTTTAATGGCCGGACTGCCCCTTTTATCTTCAGAAACGCGGGCTATGCAAACCACCAATTTCCTCCAATCAGCTGCTTGTTGCTGTGCAGGAGAAGCTGCTGCTGTAACCAATAGCAATCCTACAGAAACATAAGGAAACACGCATCCTCTTTGAGCTCTCCCATGTTGGTCCTGCATATTGCATGGACCTGTCATACTGTCCACTGCAGGCAATAAAATGCTCTTGTATATAACATATACATGCAATGTAATGTAAGATAACACTCTGTGATTGCCCAGATATCTGTCTTTGATCTGTCTTTGAATAAATAAAATAATTGTAAGTGCATAATGGAGATCATTTTTATATAAGTGCTTAGTGGAGATCAATTTTATATAAAAGTGCATAATGGTGGTCAATTTTATATAAAAGTGCATAGAGAAGATCATTTTTATATAAAATTGCATAGTGGAGATCAATTTTATATAAAAGTGCATAATGGTGGTCAATTTTATATAACAGTGCATAGAGAAGATCATTTTTATATAAAATTGCATAGTGGAGATCATTTTTATCTAAAAGTGCATAGTGGAGATAATTTTTTTTTTTTATATAAAAGTGCATAGTGGAGATCGATTTTATATAAAAGCGCATAGTGGAGATCGATTTTATATAAAAGTGCACAGTGGAGATCAATTTTATATAAAAGTGCATAGTGGAGATCAATTTTTATATAAAAGTGCATAGTGGAGATCAATTTTATATAAAAGTGCATAGTGGAGATGCATTTTATATAAAAGTGCACAGTGGAGATCATTTTTTATATAAAAGTGCACAGTGGAGATCATTTTTATATAAAAGTGCATAGCGGAGAACAATTTTATATAAAAGTTCATAGCAGAGATCAATTTTTATATAAAAGTGCATAGAGGAGATACATTTTTATATAAAAGTGCACAGTGGAGATCAATTTTATATAAAGGAGCATAGAGAAGATCATTTTTATATAAAATAGCATAGTGGAGATCAATTATTAGAAAAAAGTGCATAGTGGAGATCAATTTTATATAAAACTGCATAGTAGATACCTTTTTTTTATATAAAAGTGCATAGTGGAGATCAATTTTATATAAAAGTGCATAGTGGAGATCAATTTTTATATAAAAGTACACAGTGGAGATAATTTTTATATAAAAGTGCATAGTAAAGATCAGTTTATTATATATAAAAGTGTATAGTGAAAATCAATTTTTATATAAAAGTCATAGCGGAGATCATTTTTATATAAAAGTGCATAGTGGAGATGAATTTTATATAAAAGTGCATAGTGGAGATGAATTTTATATAAAAGTGCATGGTGGAGATCATTTTTATATAAAAGTGCATAGTGGAGATCAATTTTATATAAAAGTGCACAGTGGAGATCATTTTTTTTATATAAAAGTGCATAGTGGAGATCAATTTTATATAAAAGTGCATAGTGGAGATCAATTTTATATAAAAGTGCAAAGTGGAGATCAATTTTTAGAAAAATGTGCATAGTGGAGATCAATTTTATATTAAACTGCATAGTAGAGATTTTTTTTATCTAAAAGTGCATAGTGGAGATCAATTTTTATATAAAAGTGCATAGTGGAGATCAATTTTATATAAAAGTGCATTGTGGAGAATAGATCAATTTTTTATAAAAGTGCATAGTGGAGATGAATTTTATTAAAAAAGTGCATAGTGGAGATCAATTTTTATATAAAAGTACACAGTGGAGATCATTTTTATATAAAAGTGCATAGTGGAGATTAGGGATGAGCCGAACACCCCCCGGTTCGGTTCGCAAAAGAACGTGCGAACGGACCGAAAATTCGCACGAACGTTAGAACCCCATTGACGTCTATGGGACTCGAACGTTCGAAATCAAAAGTGCTCATTTTAAAGGCTAATTTGCATGGTATTGTCCTAAAAAGGATTTGGGGACCCGGGTCCTACCCCAGGGGACATGTATCAATGCAAAAAAAACTTTTAAAAACGGCCATTTTTTCGGGAGCAGTGATTTTAATGATGGTTAAAGTAAAAAAAAAAAAGTGAAATATTCCTATAAATATCGTACCTGGGGGGTGTCTATAGTAGGCCTGTAAAGTGGCGCGTGTTTCCCGTGTTTAGAACAGTCCCTGCACCAAATGTCATTTTTAAAGGAATAAAATCTCATTTAAAACTGCTTGCGGGTTTAATGTAATGTCGGGTCCTGGCAATATGGATGAAAATCAGTGAGACAAACGGCATGGGTACCCCCCAGTCCATTACCAGGCCCTTTGGGTCTTGTATGGATATTAAGGGGAACCCCGCACCCAAATTAAAATAAGGAAAGGTGTGGGGCCACAAGGCTCTATATACTCTGAACAGCGGTATACAGGCGGTGCAAACAAGACAGGGACTGTAGGTTTGTTGTTAAGTAGAATCTGTTTGTCATTTTGAACGGGTACATTTTTAACGTGTTTAGCTCCAGCCAAAAAATCTTTTTTAAGCTTTTTGGAAAACATAGGGAAGGGTTATCACCCCTGTGACATTTGTTTTGCTGTCTTTCCTCCTCTTTAGAAGATTTCACCTCACTTTTTGTCCCAATGACAAATGTTTTTTTGAAAATTTGGGTTTTTTTGTGGAACAAGGATTGGAAAGCATCAGTGCAAAGGAGAAATGTTTTTCCCATATTAACTCCTACAGGAGAGAATTTCCCTTCCTAGGGGTAGATTTCATCTCACTTCCTGTTGTCTCCTTCCGTTTGCAAGTAGGAGTCGTTTGTAAGTTAGATGTTTGAAAGTAGGGGCCTGCCCTATATACTCAGCAGAAATTTGGCCCTTAGGTGTTGTTGTGGTTACAACAACGTAAGCCCTCACAGGGCCCTGCTGTGAAATATTAGATCAAGAATTGTAATTACATGCCCCTGTTGAACAGGGGCAGAAAAACTGGGCCTTTGGTGGTGGTGGTGCTGGTGCCACAACACTGTAAGTCCTCACTCGCTCTTTGTGGGTGCAGAAATGGGCCCTGCTGTGAAATATTAGATCGAGAATTGTAATTACATGCCCCTGTTGAACAGGGGCAGAAAAATTGGGCCTTTGGTGGTGGTGATGGTGCCACAACACTGCAACCCCTCACAGACACTCTAGTTGGAACGCAGAAACAAGCCCTGCTGCAAAGTATTGCATCAAAAATTGTAATCACACGCCCCTGTTAAACAGGGGCTGAAAAATTGTGCCTTAGGCATTGGTGGTGGCGCCCAGAACCAAAAATGTTCTTTCAAGCTATCAGCGTGATGATTGAGGAGGAAGAGGATAATTACTCAGGGATAGTCACTCAGCATCAGCATAGGCAGTCTTTGAAGGGATCTGAGATTTAAAAAAAAATTATTCGGTTACATAGCATCAGGTGCTTGGTAGCTGGTGGTGATCCAAGACTGATTCATTTTTATGAAGGTCAGTCGATCGACCGAGTCGGTGGACAGACGCACCCTGTGATTGGTTACAAAGCCTCCAGCAGCACTGAATGTGTGTTCCGAAAGAACGCTGGATGCAGGACAGGCCA
The DNA here is from genome assembly GCA_037953035.1 of Aquarana catesbeiana. Classification (NCBI taxonomy): domain Eukaryota; kingdom Metazoa; phylum Chordata; class Amphibia; order Anura; family Ranidae; genus Aquarana; species Aquarana catesbeiana. The sequence continues at coordinate 5,755,575 of JBBHAA010000077.1, forward strand.
GTAGCTCAATTGCATACTGTGCAAGCTTTGGCCAGTAATCCATCCTCAAGACCCAGTAACCCAGAGGATTTTCGGTGGGAAAGGTGTCCAAGTCTGATCTTGCCCCTAGGTATTCCTGCACCATGTAAAACAGACGCTGGCGATGGTTGCTGGAACCGATCATACCTTGGGGCTGCGGACCAAAAAATTGTCTGAACGCATCGGTCAGACGGCCACCTTCTCCACCGCTCCTTCTTTGACTGACCGAAGCCTCAGCAACACGTTGTCCAGAAACAGGAGTTTGTAACCTCCCATTCTCTGGGAACGCGTTGCACAGACCTTTCTGCAAGGCCTCCCGAAGATGTTTCATCCTCTGCTCCCTCTGCGATGGCAAGATAAGGTCCGCAACCTTACCCTTGTAACGTGGATCAAGGAGGGTTGCCAGCCAGTATTGGTCCTTCTCCTTGATACCACGAATACGAGGATCCTTACGCAGGCTTTGCAGGATCAGGGAGGCCATGCAGCGTAGGTTTGCTGAGGCATTCGGTCCGGAGTCCTCTGGGTCACTAAGGACGACATGGTCCGCAGCCACCTCCTCCCAGCCACGTACAAGTCCATGTGTTTCTTGGGACTGATCCCTTAAAGACTGCTGCTGATGCTGAGTGCCAGGCTCCACCTCCATACTGACACAATCTTCCTCCTCCTCCTCCTCCTCCTCCTCCTCCTCCTCCTCCTCCTCTTCCTGTGTGATCGGCGGGCATGCAGAAACACTGTCTGGATAAAGGGGGCCTTGAGAGCTAAGGAAGTCCTCCTCTTCCTGCCTCTGTTCTGCCTCAAGTGCCCTGTCCATTATTCCACACAGCGTGTGCTCCAACAGGTGGACAAGGGGGACAGTGTCACTGATGCATGCACTGTCACTGCTCACCATCCTTGTGGCCTCCTCAAATGGTGACAGGACAGTGCATGCATCCCTGATCATGGCCCACTGGCGTGGGGAAAAAAAACCAAGCTCCCCTGACCCTGTCCTGGTGCCATAGTCGCACAGGTACTCATTGATGGCCCTCTGCTGCGTGTGCAGCCGCTGCAGCATGGCCAACGTTGAGTTCCACCTGGTGGGCATGTCACAGATTAGGCGGTTCTTGGGCAGGTTAAACTCCTTTTTGGAGGTCCGTCAGCCGAGCACTGGCATTATATGACCGGCGGAAATGCACACAGACTTTCCTGGCCTGCCTCAGGACATCCTGTAAGCCCGGGTACCTGCCCAAGAACCGCTGCACCACCAAGTTAAGGACGTGAGCCAAACAGGGCACATGGGTCATTTGTCCCTGTCGGAGGGCAGAGAGGAGGTTGGTGCCATTGTCGCAAACCACCATTCCTGCCTTAAGTTGGCGTGGCGTCAACCACCTCTGAACCTGCCCCTGCAGAGCTGACAGAACCTCTGCCCCAGTGTGGCTCCTGTCCCCCAAGCACACCAGCTCAAGCACCGCATGGCATCTTTTGGCCTGCGTACTTGCGTAGCCCCTTGAATGGCTACGGAGCACCGCTGGTTCCGAGGACAAAGCACAGGAAGAGGCCATGGAGGAAGAAGAAGAGGAGGGGGTGGAGGAGAGAGGTGTGTCACAATCATTAGCATTTTGGAGGCGTGGTGGCGGAACAACCTCCAACACTACTGCACCTTGTCCTGCATCCTTCCCAGCTGCCAGCAGAGTCACCCAATGCGCCGTGAAACTTAAGTAACGTCCCTGTCCATGCCTGCTGGACCATGAGTCAGCGGTAATATGCACCTTACCGCTGACCGCCCTGTCCAGCGAGGCATGGACATTGCCTTCCACATGCCGGTAGAGAGCCGGAATCGCCTTCTGTGAGAAAAAGTGGTGTTTAGGTACCTGCCACTGAGGAACCGCACATTCCACAAACTCACGGAAGGGGGCAGAGTCTACCAACTGAAAAGGCAGCAGTTGAAGTGCTAGCAATTTTGCCAAGCTAGCATTCAACCGCTGCGCATGTGGATGGCTGGGAGCAAACTTCTTTCGGCGGTGCAGCAGCTGGAGCAGGGAAATTTGCCTGGTACAATCTGACGTCGGTGTACCAAAAGCAGATTGCCCACAAGTACTTGGCTGTGACACACCTAATTCTACACCTTCATTCCTCTCAGTGCAGGTCTCAGAGAGGACTGAAGGTATAGTGGGGTTGGAGATCTCAGCTGATGAGGAGCAAGGAGAGGTCCTCTTTGTTCTTTGGTGTGGGTCTTTTAGATATGCTTGCCAACGAACTGCATGGCAGGTCAACATATGTCTGGTCAAGCATGTGGTACCCAAGTGGGAGATGTTTTGGCCACGTGAGATACGCTTGAGACATATGTTGCAAATAGCAGCGGTGCGATCTGATGCACTCGTCTCAAAAAAGGCCCACACCAAAGAACTTTTTGAATAACGCGCAGAGACTGCAGCGCCCTGCACATGTGGAGCTTTGGGGTGTGATGCAGTCAATGTGCTGCCCTTAGGCTGGCCCCTGGAGGGCATCCTGCCTCGTTGGTGATGTGCCGCCTCCTCCTCCTCTCTCCTATCAGGCACCCACGTTGAGTCAGTGACCTCATCATCCCCCCCCTCCTCATCACTGGAGCAAACCTGGCAGTATGCTGCAGCAGGGGGAGCATGACTGCCAGATTGCTGTCCTTCTTGGGCACCCCCTCTGTGCTCGTGTTACTGCCTTCATCGAGCTCAGTATCATCATCAGAGCCTTCCAAACGCTGGGCATCCTCCTGGAGCATGTACCCAACACTGTGGTCAAACAGTTCGAGGGACTCCTCAGGAGGACATGGTGGGGCTAGGGAAGGAGTCACTGATGACATTGAGCCAAGGGAAGAGGCCGCTGCTTTGCCAGACAAAGTACCCTGGACATGGGTGAGAGAGGATGAGGAGGATGAGGACGGCTTGGTCATCCACTCAACCAAGTCTTCCGCATGTTGCGGCTCAACATGGCCAGCTGCCGAAAAAAAGGCCAAGCGTGTCCCATGGCCACGTGCTGATGAGGATGCACCGTCTCCACGACCAGCACTAGACACAGAGCCTGCTTGCCCTCTCTTATTGGCTTGTGACTGTCTGCCTCTCCTTCTTGGCCTTCCAGACATACTAATGGCCTGTAGCTGCACTAAGCTGGGATATATATATATATATGTACTGATACTGCAGCTAGCAAAATCAACTGCCTGCCTGTAGTATGAGAACACCACCAACCTTCTACAGGTAGCTTTAGCTGAACACTGTGAGGTGGACGCACCCCACTAACTTGTAGGTTTAGCTGAACACTGTGAGCAGGGCGCACCCCACTAACTTGTAGGTTTAGCAGAACACTGTGAGCAGGACGCACTGCACTAACTGTAAATAGTCTAGCTGCCTGACTGTGGTACTAATAGGATCAAAAGAACACCAGCAATTTTCTTTAAAATACTGTAACAAGACAAGCCTGCCTGTCAGTAAGAAGATAACAGGAACGGATCTAGCTGAACACTGTGAGCAGGACGCACCCCACTAGCTTGTAGGTTTAGCTGAACACTGTGAGGTGGACGCACCCCACTAACTTGTAGGTTTAGCTGAACACTGTGAGCAGGATGCACCCCACTAACTTGTAGGTTTAGCAGAACACTGTGAGCAGGACGCACTGCACTAACTGTAAATAGTCTAGCTGCCTGACTGTGGTACTAATAGGATCAAAAGAACACCAGCAATTTTCTTCAGGTAGCTGTATTTACTGTAACAAGACAAGCCTGCCTGTCAGTAAGAAGATAACAGAAACGGATCTAGCTGAACACTGTGAGCAGGACGCACCCCACTAGCTTGTAGGTTTAGCTGAACACTGTGAGGTGGACGCACCCCACTAACTTGTAGGTTTAGCAGAACACTGTGAGCAGGACGCACTGCACTAACTGTAAATAGTCTAGCTGCCTGACTGTGGTACTAATAGGATTAAAAGAACACCAGCAATTTTCTTCAGGTAGCTGTATTTACTGTAACAAGACAAGCCTGCCTGTCAGTAAGAAGATAACAGAAACGGATCTAGCTGAACACTGTGAGCAGGACGCACCCCACTAGCTTGTAGGTTTAGCTGAACACTGTGAGGTGGACGCACCCCACTAACTTGTAGGTTTAGCTGAACACTGTGAGCAGGACGCACCCCACTTACTTGTAGGTTTAGCAGAACACTGTGGGCAGGACGCACTGCACTAACTGTAAATAGTCTAGCTGCCTGACTGTGGTACTAATAGGATCAAAAGAACACCAGTAATTTTCTTTAAAATACTGTAACAAGACAAGCCTGCCTGTCAGTAAGAAGATAACAGGAACGGATCTAGCTGAACACTGTGAGCAGGACGCACTGCACTAAATGTAAATTGTCTAGCTGCCTGACTGTGGTACTAATAGGATCAAAAGAACACCAGTAATTTTCTTCAAAATACTGTAACAAGACAAGCCTGCCTGTCAGTAGGAATATAACAGGAACGGATCTAGCTGAACACTGTGAGCAGGACGCACTGCACTAAATGTAAATAGTCTAGAAGATAACAGGAACGGATCTAGCTAAACTGAATACAGTGTATATATATATATATATATATATATATATATATATATATATATGCAACACCTGGGATGCATATATATACACAATACACTTTAAGTGCAGCTAACTGACTGACTGTCCTGCCTAATCTAGCTAACTCAAATGAAATGACACTGTCTCTCTCTCTCTCTAAGCACACCGGAACACACTGCACAGGGCCGCCGTGCAGGTGGCCTTATATAGTGTGGGGCGTGTACTAAATCCCCTGAGCCATAATTGGCCAAAGCCTCCTTGGCTTTGGCCAATTATGGCTCTCTGTTAAGGCGGCGCTGTGATTGGCCAAGCATGCGGGTCATAGTGCATGCTTGGCCAATCATCAGCAAGCAATGCACTGCAATGCCGCAGTGAATTATGGGCCGTGACGCGCCACACGAATTTGGCGCGAACGGCCCATATCGTTCGCAATTCGGCGAACGATCGAACAGCCGATGTTCGAGTCGAACATGGGTTCGACTCGAACACGAAGCTCATCCCTAGTGGAGATCAATTTTATATAAAAGTGCATTGTGGAGATCAATTTTATATAAAATTGCATAGTGGAGATCATTTTTATCTAAAAGTGCATAGTGGAGATCAATTTTTATATAAAACTGCATAGTGGAGATCAATTTTATATAAAATTGCATAGTGGAAATCAATTTTATATAAAAGTGCATTTTGGAGATCAATTTTATATAAAAGTGCATAGTGGAGATCAATTTTATATAAAAGTGCATAGTGGAGATCAATTTTATATAAAAATGCATAGTGGAGAACAATTTTATATAAAAGTGCATAGTGGAGATCAATTTTTATATAAAAATGCATAGTGGAGATCAATTTTATATAAAAGTGCATAGTGGAGATCAATTTTATATAAAAGTGCATAGTGGAGATCAATTTTATATAAAAGTGCATAGTGGAGATCAATTTTATATAAAAGTTCATAGTGGAGATCAATTTTATATAAAAGTGCACAGTGGAGATCAATTTTATATAAAATTGCATAGTGGAGAACAATTTTATATAAAAGTGCATAGTGGAGATCAATTTTTATATAAAAATGCATAGTGGAGAACAATTTTATATAAAAGTGCATAGTGGAGATCAATTTTATAAAAAAGTTCATAGTGGAGATCAATTTTATATAAAAGTGCACAGTGGAGATCAATTTTATATAAAAGTTCATAGTGGGGATCAATTTTATATAAAAGTGCACAGTGGAGATCAATTTTATATAAAAGTGCACAGTGGAGATCAATTTTATATAAAATTGCATAGTGGAGAACAATTTTATATAAAAGTGCATAGTGGAGATCAATTTTTATATAAAAATGCATAGTGGAGATCAATTTTATATAAAATTGCATAGTGGAAATCAATTTTATATAAAAGTGCATTTTGGAGATCAATTTTATATAAAAGTGCATAGTGGAGATCAATTTAATATAAAAATGCATAGTGGAGAACAATTTTATATAAAAGTGCATAGTGGAGATCAATTTTTATATAAAAATGCACAGTGGAGATCAATTTTATATAAAATTGCATAGTGGAGATCAATTTTATATAAAAGTGCATAGTGGAGATCAATTTTATATAAAAGTGCATAGTGGAGATCAATTTTTATATAAAAATGCATAGTGGAGAACAATTTTATATAAAAGTGCATAGTGGAGATCAATTTTATATAAAAGTTCATAGTGGAGATCAATTTTATATAAAAGTGCACAGTGGAGATCAATTTTATATAAAAGTGCACAGTGGAGATCAATTTTATATAAAATTGCATAGTGGAGAACAATTTTATATAAAAGTGCATAGTGGAGATCAATTTTTATATAAAAATGCATAGTGGAGATCAATTTTATATAAAAGTGCACAGTGGAGATCAATTTTATATAAAAGTGCACAGTGGAGATCAATTTTATATAAAAGTTCATAGTGGAGATCAATTTTATATAAAAGTGCACAGTGGAGATCAATTTTATATAAAATTGCATAGTGGAGAACAATTTTATATAAAAGTGCATAGTGGAGATCAATTTTTATATAAATATGCATAGTGGAGAACAATTTTATATAAAAGTGCATAGTGGAGATCAATTTGTATATGAAAATGCATAGTGGAGAACAATTTTATATAAAAGTGCATAGTGGAGATCAATTTTATATAAAAGTGCACAGTGGAGATCAATTTTATATAAAAGTTCATAGTGGAGATCAATTTTATATAAAAGTGCACAGTGGAGATCAATTTTATATAAAATTGCATAGTGGAGAACAATTTTATATAGAAGTGCATAGTGGAGATCAATTTTTATATAAAAATGCATAGTGGAGAACAATTTTATATAAAAGTGCATAGTGGAGATCAATTTGTATATGAAAATGCATAGTGGAGAACAATTTTATATAAAATTGCATAGTGGAGATCAATTTTATATAAAAGTGCATAGTGGAGATCAATTTTTATATAAAAATGCATAGTGGAGATCAATTTCATATAAAAGTGCATAGTGGAGATCAATTTTATATAAAAGTTCATAGTGGAGATGAAGTTTATATAAAAGTGCACAGTGGAGATCAATTTTATATAAAATTGCATAGTGGAGAACAATTTTATATAAAAGTGCATAGTGGAGATCAATTTTTATATAAAAATGCATAGTGCAGATCAAGTTTATATAAAAGTGCACAGTGGAGATCAATTTTATATAAAATTGCATAGTGGAGAACAATTTTATATAAAAGTGCATAGTGGAGATCAATTTTGTATAAAAGTTCATAGTGGAGATCAATTTTATATAAAAGTGCACAGTGGAAATCAATTTTATATAAAAGTGCACAGTGGAGATCAATTTTATATAAAATTGCATAGTGGAGAACAATTTTATATAAAAGTGCATAGTGGAGATCAATTTTTATATAAAAATGCATAGTGGAGATCAATTTTATATAAAATTGCATAGTGGAGAACAATTTTATATAAAAGTGCATAGTGGAGATCAATTTTTATATAAAAATGCATAGTGGAGATCAATTTTATATAAAAGTGCACAGTGGAGATCAATTTTATATAAAAATGCACAGTGGATATTAATTTTATATAAAAATGCATAGTGAAGATCAATTTTATATAAAAGTGCATAGTGGAGATCAATTATTAGAAAAAGTGCATAGTGGAGATCAATTTTATATAAAATTGCATAGTGGAGAACAATTTTATATAAAAGTGCATAGTGGAGATCAATTTTTATATAAAAATGCATAGTGGAGATCAATTTTATATAAAATTGCATAGTGGAGATCAATTTTATATAAAAGTGCATAGTGGAGATCAATTTTTATATAAAAATGCATAGTGGAGATCAATTTCATATAAAAGTGCATAGTGGAGATCAATTTTATATAAAAGTTCATAGTGGAGATGAAGTTTATATAAAAGTGCACAGTGGAGATCAATTTTATATAAAATTGCATAATGGAGAACAATTTTATATAAAAGTGCATAGTGGAGATCAATTTTTATATAAAAATGCATAGTGCAGATCAAGTTTATATAAAAGTGCACAGTGGAGATCAATTTTATATAAAATTGCATAGTGGAGAACAATTTTATATAAAAGTGCACAGTGGAGATCAATTTTTATAAAAAAATGCATAGTGGAGATCAATTTTATATAAAAGTTCATAGTGGAGATCAATTTTATATAAAAGTGCACAGTGGAGATCAATTTTATATAAAAGTGCACAGTGGAGATCAATTTTATATAAAATTGCATAGTGGAGATCAATTTTATATAAAAGTGCATAGTGGAGATCAATTTTATATAAAAGTTCATAGTGGAGATCAATTTTATATAAAAGTGCACAGTGGAGATCAATTTTATATAAAATTGCATAGTGGAGAACAATTTTATATAAAAGTGCATAGTGGAGATCAATTTTTATATAAAAATGCATAGTGGAGATCAATTTTATATAAAAGTGCACAGTGGAGATCAATTTTATATAAAATTGCATAGTGGAGAACAATTTTATATAAAAGTGCATAGTGGAGATCAATTTTGTATAAAAGTTCATAGTGGAGATCAATTTTATATAAAAGTGCACAGTGGAAATCAATTTTATATAAAAGTGCACAGTGGAGATCAATTTTATATAAAATTGCATAGTGGAGATCAATTTTATATAAAAGTGCATAGTGGAGATCAATTTTTATATAAAAATGCATAGTGGAGATCAATTTTATATAAAATTGCATAGTGGAGATCAATTTTATATAAAAGTGCACAGTGGAGATCAATTTTATATTAAATTGCATAGTGGAGAACAATTTTATATAAAAGTGCATAGTGGAGATCAATTTTTATATAAAAATGCATAGTGGAGATCAATTTTATATAAAATTGCATAGTGGAGATCAATTTTATATAAAAGTGCATAGTGGAGATCAATTTTATATAAAAGTGCATAGTGGAGATCAATTTTATATAAAATTGCATAGTGGAGAACAATTTTATATAAAAGTGCATAGTGGAGATCAATTTTATATAAAAGTGCATAGTGGAGATCAATTTTTATATAAAAATGCATAGTGGAGATCAATTTTATATAAAAGTGCATAGTGGAGATCAATTTTATATAAAAGTGCATAGTGGAGATCATTTTTTATATAAAAATGCATAGTGCAGATCAATTTCATATAAAAGTGCATAGTGGAGATCAATTTTATATAAAAGTTCATAGTGGAGATCAAGTTTATATAAAAGTGCACAGTGGAGATCAATTTTATATAAAATTGCATAGTGGAGAACAATTTTATATAAAAGTGCATAGTGGAGATCAATTTTTATATAAAAATGCATAGTGGAGATCAAGTTTATATAAAAGTGCACAGTGGGGATCAATTTTATATAAAATTGCATAGTTGAGAACAATTTTATATAAAAGTGCATAGTGGAGATCAATTTTTATATAAAAATGCATAGTGGAGATCAATTTTATATAAAAGTTCATAGTGGAGATCAATTTTATATAAAAGTGCACAGTGGAGATGAATTTTATATAAAAGTGCACAGTGGAGATCAATTTGATATAAAATTGCATAGTGGAGATCAATTTTATATAAAAGTGCATAGTGGAGATCAATTTGATATAAAAGTGCATAGTGGAGATCAATTTTATATAAAAGTGCACAGTGGAGATTAATTTTATATAAAATTGCATAGTGGAGAACAATTTTATATAAAAGTGCATAGTGGAGATCAATTTTTATATAAAAATGCATAGTGGAGAACAATTTTATATAAAAGTGCATAGTGGAGATCAATTTTTATATAAAAATGCATAGTGGAGATCAATTTTATATAAAAGTGCATAGTGGAGATCAATTTTATATAAAAGTGCACAGTGGAGATCAATTTTATATAAAAGTTCATAGTGGAGATCAATTTTATATAAAAGTGCACAGTGGAGATCAATTTTATATAAAAGTGCACAGTGGAGATCAATTTTATATATAATTGCATAGTGGAGATCCATTTTATATAAAAGTGCACAGTGTAGATCAATTTTATATAAAAGTGCACAGTGGAGATCAATTTTATATAAAAGTTCATAGTGGAGATCAATTTTATATAAAAGTGCACAGTGGAGATCAATTTTATATAAAAGTGCACAGTGGAGATCAATTTTATATATAATTGCATAGTGGAGATCCATTTTATATAAAAGTGCACAGTGTAGATCAATTTTATATAAAAGTGCATAGTGGAGATCAATTTTATATAAAAGTGCACAGTGGAGATCAATTTTATATAAAATTGCATAGTGGAGAACAATTTTATATAAAAGTTCATAGTGGAGATTAATTTTATATAAAAGTGCATAGTGGAGATCAATTTTATATAAAATTGCATAGTGGAGAACAATTTTATATAAAAGTTCATAGTGGAGATCAATTTTATATAAAAGTGCACAGTGGAGATCAATTTTATATAAAATTGCATAGTGGAGATCAATTTTATATAAAAGTGCATAGTGGAGATCAATTTTATATAAAAGTGCACAGTGGAGATCAATTTTATATAAAATTGCATAGTGGAGATCAATTTTATATAAAAGTGCATAGTGGAGATCAATTTTATATAAAAGTGCATAGTGGAGATCAATTTTATATAAAAGTGCACAGTGGAGATCAATTTTATATAAAATTGCATAGTGGAGAACAATTTTATATAAAAGTGCATAGTGGAGATCAATTTTTATATAAAAATGCATAGTGGAGAACAATTTTATATAAAAGTGCATAGTGGAGATCAATTTTTATATAAAAATGCATAGTGGAGATCAATTTTATATAAAAGTGCATAGTGGAGATCAATTTTATATAAAAGTGCACAGTGGAGATCAATTTTATATAAAAGTTCATAGTGGAGATCAATTTTATATAAAAGTGCACAGTGGAGATCAATTTTATATAAAAGTGCACAGTGGAGATCAATTTTATATATAATTGCATAGTGGAGATCCATTTTATATAAAAGTGCACAGTGTAGATCAATTTTATATAAAAGTGCATAGTGGAGATCAATTTTATATAAAAGTGCACAGTGGAGATCAATTTTATATAAAATTGCATAGTGGAGAACAATTTTATATAAAAGTTCATAGTGGAGATTAATTTTATATAAAAGTGCATAGTGGAGATCAATTTTATATAAAATTGCATAGTGGAGAACAATTTTATATAAAAGTTCATAGTGGAGATCAATTTTATATAAAAGTGCACAGTGGAGATCAATTTTATATAAAATTGCATAGTGGAGATCAATTTTATATAAAAGTGCATAGTGGAGATCAATTTTTATATAAAAATGCATAGTGGAGAACAATTTTATATAAAAGTGCATAGTGGAGATCAATTTTATATAAAAGTTCATAGTGGAGATCAATTTTATATAAAAGTTCATAGTGGAGATCAAGTTTATATAAAAGTGCACAGTGGAGATCAATTTTATATAAAATTGCATAGTGGAGAACAATTTTATATAAAAGTGCATAGTGGAGATCAATTTTTATATAAAAATGCATAGTGGAGATCAATTTTATATAAAAGTGCACAGTGGAGATCAATTTTTATATAAAAGTGCATAGTGGAGAACAATTTTATATAAAAGTGCATAGTGGAGATCAATTTTATATAAAAGTTCATAGTGGAGATCAATTTTATATAAAAGTTCATAGTGGAGATCAAGTTTATATAAAAGTGCACAGTGGAGATCAATTTTATATAAAATTGCATAGTGGAGAACAATTTTATATAAAAGTGCATAGTGGAGATCAATTTTTATATAAAAATGCATAGTGGAGATCAATTTTATATAAAAGTTCATAGTGAAGATCAATTTTATATAAAAGTGCACAGTGGAGATGAATTTTATATAAAAGTGCACAGTGGAGATCAATTTTATATAAAAGTGCATAGTGGAGATCAATTTTATATAAAAGTGCATAGTGGAGATCAATTTTATATAAAAGTGCACAGTGGAGATCAATTTTATATAAAATTGCATAGTGGAGAACAATTTTATATAAAGTGCATAGTGGAGATCAATTTTTATATAAAAATGCATAGTGGAGAACAATTTTATATAAAAGTGCATAGAGGAGATCAATTTTTATATAAAAATGCATAGTGGAGATCAATTTTATATAAAAGTGCATAGTGGAGATCAATTTTATATAAAAGTGCACAGTGGAGATCAATTTTATATAAAAGTTCATAGTGGAGATCAATTTTATATAAAAGTGCACAGTGGAGATCAATTTTATATAAAAGTGCACAGTGGAGATCAATTTTATATAAAAGTGCACAGTGTAGATCAATTTTATATAAAAGTGCATAGTGGAGATCAATTTTATATAAAAGTGCACAGTGGAGATCAATTTTATATAAAATTGCATAGTGGAGAACAATTTTATATAAAAGTTCATAGTGGAGATTAATTTTATATAAAAGTGCATAGTGGAGATCAATTTTATATAAAATTGCATAGTGGAGAACAATTTTATATAAAAGTTCATAGTGGAGATCAATTTTATATAAAAGTGCACAGTGAAGATCAATTTTATATAAAATTGCATAGTGGAGATCAATTTTATATAAAAGTGCATAGTGGAGATCAATTTTTATATAAAAATGCATAGTGGAGAACAATTTTATATAAAAGTGCATAGTGGAGATCAATTTTATATAAAAGTTCATAGTGGAGATCAATTTTATATAAAAGTGCACAGTGGAGATCAATTTTATATAAAAGTGCACAGTGGAGATCAATTTTATATAAAATTGCATAGTGGAGATCAATTTTATATAAAAGTGCATAGTGGAGATCAATTTTATATAAAAGTGCATAGTGGAGATCAATTTTATATAAAAGTGCATAGTGGAGATCAATTTTTATATAAAAATGCATAGTGGAGAACAATTTTATATAAAAGTGCATAGTGGAGATCAATTTTATATAAAAGTTCATAGTGGAGATCAATTTTATATAAAATTGCATAGTGGAGAACAATTTTATATAAAGTGCATAGTGGAGATCAATTTTTATATAAAAATGCATAGTGGAGATCAATTTTATATAAAAGTGCACAGTGGAGATCAATTTTATATAAAATTGCATAGTGGAGAACAATTTTATATAAAAGTGCATAGTGGAGATCAATTTTTATATAAAAATGCATAGTGGAGATCAATTTTATATAAAAGTGCACAGTGGAGATCAATTTTATATAAAATTGCATAGTGGAGAACAATTTTATATAAAAGTGCATAGTTGAGATCAATTTTGTATAAAAGTTCATAGTGGAGATCAATTTTATATAAAAGTGCACAGTGGAAATCAATTTTATATAAAAGTGCACAGTGGAGATCAATTTTATATAAAATTGCATAGTGGAGATCAATTTTATATAAAATTGCATAGTGGAAAACAATTTTATATAAAAGTGCATAGTGGAGATCAATTTTGTATAAAAGTTCATAGTGGAGATCAATTTTGTATAAAAGTTCATAGTGGAGATCAATTTTATATAAAAGTGCACAGTGGAAATCAATTTTATATAAAAGTGCACAGTGGAGATCAATTTTATATAAAATTGCATAGTGGAGAACAATTTTATATAAAAGTGGATAGTGGAGATCAATTTTTATATAAAAATGCATAGTGGAGATCAATTTTATATAAAATTGCATAGTGGAGAACAATTTTATATAAAAGTGCATAGTGGAGATCAATTTTTATATAAAAATGCATAGTGGAGATCAATTTTATATAAAAGTGCACAGTGGAGATCAATTTTATATAAAAATGCACAGTGGATATTAATTTTATATAAAAATGCATAGTGAAGATCAATTTTATATAAAAGTGCATAGTGGAGATCAATTATTAGAAAAAGTGCATAGTGGAGATCAATTTTATATAAAATTGCATAGTGGAGAACAATTTTATATAAAAGTGCATAGTGGAGATCAATTTTTATATAAAAATGCATAGTGGAGATCAATTTTATATAAAATTGCATAGTGGAGATCAGTTTTATATAAAAGTGCATAGTGGAGATCACTTTTTATATAAAAATGCATAGTGGAGATCAATTTCATATAAAAGTGCATAGTGGAGATCAATTTTATATAAAAGTTCATAGTGGAGATGAAGTTTATATAAAAGTGCATAGTGGAGATCAATTTTATATAAAATTGCATAGTGGAGAACAATTTTATATAAAAGTGCATAGTGGAGATCAATTTTTATATAAAAATGCATAGTGCAGATCAAGTTTATATAAAAGTGCACAGTGGAGATCAATTTTATATAAAATTGCATAGTGGAGAACAATTTTATATAAAAGTGCATAGTGGAGATCAATTTTATATAAAAGTGCATAGTGGAGATCAATTTTATATAAAAGTGCACAGTGGAGATCAATTTTATATAAAATTGCATAGTGGAGAACAATTTTATATAAAAGTGCATAGTGGAGATCAATTTGTATATAAAAATGCATAGTGGAGAACAATTTTATATAAAAGTGTATAGAGGAGATCAATTTTTATATAAAAATGCATAGTGGAGATCAATTTTATATAAAAGTGCATAGAGGAGATCAATTTTATATAAAAGTGCACAGTGGAGATCAATTTTATATAAAAGTTCATAGTGGAGATCAATTTTATATAAAAGTGCATAGTGGAGATCAATTTTATATAAAAGTGCATAATGGAGATCAATTTTTATATAAAAATGCATAGTGGAGAACAATTTTATATAAAAGTGCATAGTGGAGATCAATTTTATATAAAAGTTCATAGTGGAGATCAATTTTATATAAAAGTGCACAGTGGAGATCAATTTTATATAAAATTGCATAGTGGAGAACAATTTTATATAAAAGTGCATAGTGGAGATCAATTTTTATATAAAAATGCATAGTGGAGAACAATTTTATATAAAAGTGCACAGTGGAGATCAATTTTATATAAAATTGCATAGTGGAGAACAATTTTATATAAAAGTGCATAGTGGAGATCAATTTTGTATAAAAGTTCATAGTGGAGATCAATTTTATATAAAAGTGAACAGTGGAAATCAATTTTATATAAAAGTGCACAGTGGAGATCAATTTTATATAAAATTGCATAGTGGAGATCAATTTTATATAAAATTGCATAGTGGAGAACAATTTTATATAAAAGTGCATAGTGGAGATCAATTTTGTATAAAAGTTCATAGTGGAGATCAATTTTATATAAAAGTGCACAGTGGAAATCAATTTTATATAAAAGTGCACAGTGGAGATCAATTTTATATAAAATTGCATAGTGGAGAACAATTTTATATAAAAGTGCATAGTGGAGATCAATTTTTATATAAAAATGCATAGTGGAGATCAATTTTATATAAAATTGCATAGTGGAGAACAATTTTATATAAAAGTGCATAGTGGAGATCAATTTTTATATAAAAATGCATAGTGGAGATCAATTTTATATAAAAGTGCACAGTGGAGATCAATTTTATATAAAATTGCATAGTGGAGATCAATTTTATATAAAAGTTCATAGTGGAGATCAATTTTATATAAAATTGCATAGTGGAGAACAATTTTATATAAAAGTTCATAGTGGAGATTAATTTTATATAAAAGTGCATAGTGGAGATCAATTTTATATAAAATTGCATAGTGGAGAACAATTTTATATAAAAGTTCATAGTGGAGATCAATTTTATATAAAAGTGCACAGTGGAGATCAATTTTATATAAAATTGCATAGTGGAGATCAATTTTATATAAAAGTGCATAGTGGAGATCAATTTTATATAAAAGTGCACAGTGGAGATCAATTTTATATAAAATTGCATAGTGGAGATCAATTTTATATAAAAGTGCATAGTGGAGATCAATTTTATATAAAAGTGCATAGTGGAGATCAATTTTATATAAAAGTGCACAGTGGAGATCAATTTTTATATAAAAATGCATAGTGGAGAACAATTTTATATAAAAGTGCATAGTGGAGATCAGTTTTTATATAAAAATGCATAGTGGAGATCAATTTTATATAAAAGTGCACAGTGGAGATCAATTTTATATAAAAGTTCATAGTGGAGATCAATTTTATATAAAAGTGCACAGTGGAGATCAATTTTATATAAAAGTGCACAGTGGAGATCAATTTTATATATAATTGCATAGTGGAGATCCATTTTATATAAAAGTGCACAGTGTAGATCAATTTTATATAAAAGTGCATAGTGGAGATCAATTTTATATAAAAGTGCACAGTGGAGATCAATTTTATATAAAATTGCATAGTGGAGAACAATTTTATATAAAAGTTCATAGTGGAGATTAATTTTATATAAAAGTGCATAGTGGAGATCAATTTTATATAAAATTGCATAGTGGAGAACAATTTTATATAAAAGTTCATAGTGGAGATCAATTTTATATAAAAGTGCACAGTGGAGATCAATTTTATATAAAATTGCATAGTGGAGATCAATTTTATATAAAAGTGCATAGTGGAGATCAATTTTTATATAAAAATGCATAGTGGAGAACAATTTTATATAAAAGTGCATAGTGGAGATCAATTTTATATAAAAGTTCATAGTGGATATCAATTTTATATAAAAGTTCATAGTGGAGATCAAGTTTATATAAAAGTGCACAGTGGAGATCAATTTTATATAAAATTGCATAGTGGAGAACAATTTTATATAAAAGTGCATAGTGGAGATCAATTTTTATATAAAAATGCATAGTGGAGATCAATTTTATATAAAAGTTCATAGTGGAGATCAATTTTATATAAAAGTGCACAGTGGAGATTAATTTTATATAAAAGTGCACAGTGGAGATCAATTTTATATAAAATTGCATAGTGGAGATCAATTTTATATAAAAGTGCATAGTGGAGATCAATTTTATATAAAAGTGCATAGTGGAGATCAATTTTATATAAAAGTGCACAGTGGAGATCAATTTTATATAAAATTGCATAGTGGAGAACAATTTTATATAAAAGTGCATAGTGGAGATCAATTTTTATATAAAAATGCATAGTGGAGAACAATTTTATATAAAAGTGCATAGAGGAGATCAATTTTTATATAAAAATGCATAGTGGAGATCAATTTTATATAAAAGTGCATAGTGGAGATCAATTTTATATAAAAGTGCACAGTGGAGATCAATTTTATATAAAAGTTCATAGTGGAGATCAATTTTATATAAAAGTGCACAGTGGAGATCAATTTTATATAAAAGTGCACAGTGTAGATCAATTTTATATAAAAGTGCATAGTGGAGATCAATTTTATATAAAAGTGCACAGTGGAGATCAATTTTATATAAAATTGCATAGTGGAGATCAATTTTATATAAAAGTTCATAGTGGAGATTAATTTTATATAAAAGTGCATAGTGGAGATCAATTTTATATAAAATTGCATAGTGGAGAACAATTTTATATAAAAGTTCATAGTGGAGATCAATTTTATATAAAAGTGCACAGTGGAGATCAATTTTATATAAAATTGCATAGTGGATATCAATTTTATATAAAAGTGCATAGTGGAGATCAATTTTTATATAAAAATGCATAGTGGAGATCAATTTTATATAAAATTGCATAGTGGAGAACAATTTTATATAAAAGTGCATAGTGGAGATCAATTTTTATATAAAAATGCATAGTGGAGATCAATTTTATATAAAAGTGCACAGTGGAGATCAATTTTATATAAAAATGCACAGTGGATATCAATTTTATATAAAAATGCATAGTGAAGATCAATTTTATATAAAAGTGCATAGTGGAGATCAATTATTAGAAAAAGTGCATAGTGGAGAACAATTTTATATAAAAGTGCATAGTGGAGATCAATTTTTATATAAAAATGCATAGTGGAGATCAATTTTATATAAAATTGCATAGTGGAGATCAATTTTATATAAAAGTGCATAGTGGAGATCAAGTTTATATAAAAGTGCACAGTGGAGATCAATTTTATATAAAATTGCATAGTGGAGAACAATTTTATATAAAAGTGCATAGTGGAGATCAATTTTTATATAAAAATGCATAGTGCAGATCAAGTTTATATAAAAGTGCACAGTGGAGATCAATTTTATATAAAATTGCATAGTGGAGAACAATTTTATATAAAAGTGCACAGTGGAGATCAATTTTTATAAAAAAATGCATAGTGGAGATCAATTTTATATAAAAGTTCATAGTGGAGATCAATTTTATATAAAAGTGCACAGTGGAGATCAATTTTATATAAAAGTGCACAGTGGAGATCAATTTTATATAAAATTGCATAGTGGAGATCAATTTTATATAAAAGTGCATAGTGGAGATCAATTTTATATAAAAGTGCATAGTGGAGATCAATTTTATATAAAAGTGCACAGTGGAGATCAATTTTATATAAAATTGCATAGTGGAGAACAATTTTATATAAAAGTGCATAGTGGAGATCAATTTGTATATAAAAATGCATAGTGGAGAACAATTTTATATAAAAGTGCATAGAGGAGATCAATTTTTATATAAAAATGCATAGTGGAGATCAATTTTATATAAAAGTGCATAGTGGAGATCAATTTTATATAAAAGTGCACAGTGGAGATCAATTTTATATAAAAGTTCATAGTGGAGATCAATTTTATATAAAAGTGCATAGTGGAGATCAATTTTATATAAAAGTGCATAATGGAGATCAATTTTTATATAAAAATGCATAGTGGAGAACAATTTTATATAAAAGTGCATAGTGGAGATCAATTTTATATAAAAGTTCATAGTGGAGATCAATTTTATATAAAAGTGCACAGTGGAGATCAATTTTATATAAAATTGCATAGTGGAGAACAATTTTATATAAAAGTGCATAGTGGAGATCAATTTTTATATAAAAATGCATAGTGGAGATCAATTTTATATAAAAGTGCACAGTGGAGATCAATTTTATATAAGATTGCATAGTGGAGAACAATTTTATATAAAAGTGCATAGTGGAGATCAATTTTGTATAAAAGTTCATAGTGGAGATCAATTTTATATAAAAGTGCACAGTGGAAATCAATTTTATATAAAAGTGCACAGTGGAGATCAATTTTATATAAAATTGCATAGTGGAGATCAATTTTATATAAAATTGCATAGTGGAGAACAATTTTATATAAAAGTGCATAGTGGAGATCAATTTTGTATAAAAGTTCATAGTGGAGCTCAATTTTATATAAAAGTGCACAGTGGAAATCAATTTTATATAAAAGTGCACAGTGGAGATCAATTTTATATAAAATTGCATAGTGGAGAACAATTTTATATAAAAGTGCATAGTGGAGATCAATTTTGTATAAAAGTTCATAGTGGAGATCAATTTTATATAAAAGTGCACAGTGGAAATCAATTTTATATAAAAATGCACAGTGGATATCAATTTTATATAAAAATGCATAGTGAAGATCAATTTTATATAAAAGTGCATAGTGGAGATCAATTATTAGAAAAATTGCATAGTGGAGATCAATTTTATATAAAATTGCATAGTGGAGAACAATTTTATATAAAAGTGCACAGTGGAGATCAATTTTTATAAAAAAAATGCATAGTGGAGATCAATTTTATATAAAAGTTCATAGTGGAGATCAATTTTATATAAAAGTGCACAGTGGAGATCAATTTTATATAAAATTGCATAGTGGAGATCAATTTTATATAAAAGTGCATAGTGGAGATCAATTTTATATAAAAGTGCATAGTGGAGATCAATTTTATATAAAAGTGCACAGTGGAGATCAATTTTATATAAAATTGCATAGTGGAGAACAATTTTATATAAAAGTGCATAGTGGAGATCAATTTGTATATAAAAATGCATAGTGGAGAACAATTTTATATAAAAGTGCATAGAGGAGATCAATTTTTATATAAAAATGCATAGTGGAGATCAAGTTTATATAAAAGTGCATAGTGGAGATCAATTTTATATAAAAGTGCACAGTGGAGATCAATTTTATATAAAAGTTCATAGTGGAGATCAATTTTATATAAAAGTGCACAGTGGAGATCAATTTTATATAAAAGTGCACAGTGGAGATCAATTTTATATATAATTGCATAGTGGAGATCCATTTTATATAAAAGTGCACAGTGTAGATCAATTTTATATAAAAGTGCATAGTGGAGATCAATTTTATATAAAAGTGCACAGTGGAGATCAATTTTATATAAAAGTGCATAGTGGAGATAAATTTTTATATAAAAATGCATAGTGGAGAACAATTTTATATAAAAATGCATAGAGGAGATCAATTTTTATATAAAAATGCATAGTGGAGATCAATTTTATATAAAAGTGCATAGTGGAGATCAATTTTATATAAAAGTGCACAGTGGAGATCAATTTTATATAAAAGTTCATAGTGGAGATCAATTTTATATAAAAGTGCACAGTGGAGATCAATTTTATATAAAAGTGCACAGTGTAGATCAATTTTATATAAAAGTGCATAGTGGAGATCAATTTTATATAAAATTGCATAGTGGAGATCAATTTTATATAAATTGCATAGTGGAGAACAATTTTATATAAAAGTTCATAGTGGAGATTAATTTTATATAAAAGTGCATAGTGGAGATCAATTTTATATAAAATTGCATAGTGGAGAACAATTTTATATAAAAGTTCATAGTGGAGATCAATTTTATATAAAAGTGCACAGTGGAGATCAATTTTATATAAAATTGCATAGTGGAGATCAATTTTATATAAAAGTGCATAGTGGAGATCAATTTTATATAAAAGTGCACAGTGGAGATCAATTTTATATAAAATTGCATAGTGGAGATCAATTTTATATAAAAGTGCATAGTGGAGATCAATTTTATATAAAAGTGCATAGTGGAGATCAATTTTATATAAAAGTGCACAGTGGAGATCAATTTTTATATAAAAATGCATAGTGGAGAACAATTTTATATAAAAGTGCATAGTGGAGATCAGTTTTTATATAAAAATGCATAGTGGAGATCAATTTTATATAAAAGTGCACAGTGGAGATCAATTTTATATAAAAGTTCATAGTGGAGATCAATTTTATATAAAAGTGCACAGTGGAGATCAATTTTATATAAAAGTGCACAGTGGAGATCAATTTTATATATAATTGCATAGTGGAGATCCATTTTATATAAAAGTGCACAGTGTAGATCAATTTTATATAAAAGTGCATAGTGGAGATCAATTTTATATAAAAGTGCACAGTGGAGATCAATTTTATATAAAATTGCATAGTGGAGAACAATTTTATATAAAAGTTCATAGTGGAGATTAATTTTATATAAAAGTGCATAGTGGAGATCAATTTTATATAAAATTGCATAGTGGAGAACAATTTTATATAAAAGTTCATAGTGGAGATCAATTTTATATAAAAGTGCACAGTGGAGATCAATTTTATATAAAATTGCATAGTGGAGATCAATTTTATATAAAAGTGCATAGTGGAGATCAATTTTTATATAAAAATGCATAGTGGAGAACAATTTTATATAAAAGTGCATAGTGGAGATCAATTTTATATAAAAGTTCATAGTGGATATCAATTTTATATAAAAGTTCATAGTGGAGATCAAGTTTATATAAAAGTGCACAGTGGAGATCAATTTTATATAAAATTGCATAGTGGAGAACAATTTTATATAAAAGTGCATAGTGGAGATCAATTTTTATATAAAAATGCATAGTGGAGATCAATTTTATATAAAAGTTCATAGTGGAGATCAATTTTATATAAAAGTGCACAGTGGAGATTAATTTTATATAAAAGTGCACAGTGGAGATCAATTTTATATAAAATTGCATAGTGGAGATCAATTTTATATAAAAGTGCATAGTGGAGATCAATTTTATATAAAAGTGCATAGTGGAGATCAATTTTATATAAAAGTGCACAGTGGAGATCAATTTTATATAAAATTGCATAGTGGAGAACAATTTTATATAAAAGTGCATAGTGGAGATCAATTTTTATATAAAAATGCATAGTGGAGAACAATTTTATATAAAAGTGCATAGAGGAGATCAATTTTTATATAAAAATGCATAGTGGAGATCAATTTTATATAAAAGTGCATAGTGGAGATCAATTTTATATAAAAGTGCACAGTGGAGATCAATTTTATATAAAAGTTCATAGTGGAGATCAATTTTATATAAAAGTGCACAGTGGAGATCAATTTTATATAAAAGTGCACAGTGTAGATCAATTTTATATAAAAGTGCATAGTGGAGATCAATTTTATATAAAAGTGCACAGTGGAGATCAATTTTATATAAAATTGCATAGTGGAGATCAATTTTATATAAAAGTTCATAGTGGAGATTAATTTTATATAAAAGTGCATAGTGGAGATCAATTTTATATAAAATTGCATAGTGGAGAACAATTTTATATAAAAGTTCATAGTGGAGATCAATTTTATATAAAAGTGCACAGTGGAGATCAATTTTATATAAAATTGCATAGTGGATATCAATTTTATATAAAAGTGCATAGTGGAGATCAATTTTTATATAAAAATGCATAGTGGAGAACAATTTTATATAAAAGTGCATAGTGGAGATCAATTTTATATAAAAGTTCATAGTGGAGATCAATTTTATATAAAAGTGCACAGTGGAGATCAATTTTATATAAAAGTGCACAGTGGAGATCAATTTTATATAAAATTGCATAGTGGAGATCAATTTTATATAAAAGTGCATAGTGGAGATCAATTTTATATAAAAGTGCATAGTGGAGATCAATTTTTATATAAAAATGCATAGTGGAGAACAATTTTATATAAAAGTGCATAGTGGAGATCAATTTTATATAAAAGTTCATAGTGGAGATCAATTTTATATAAAATTGCATAGTGGAGAACAATTTTATATAAAAGTGCATAGTGGAGATCAATTTTTATATAAAAATGCATAGTGGAGATCAATTTTATATAAAAGTGCACAGTGGAGATCAATTTTATATAAAATTGCACAGTGGAGAACAATTTTATATAAAAGTGCATAGTGGAGATCAATTTTTATATAAAAATGCATAGTGGAGATCAATTTTATATAAAAGTGCACAGTGGAGATCAATTTTATATAAAATTGCATAGTGGAGAACAATTTTATATAAAAGTGCATAGTTGAGATCAATTTTGTATAAAAGTTCATAGTGGAGATCAATTTTATATAAAAGTGCACAGTGGAAATCAATTTTATATAAAAGTGCACAGTGGAGATCAATTTTATATAAAATTGCATAGTGGAGATCAATTTTATATAAAATTGCATAGTGGAGAACAATTTTATATAAAAGTGCATAGTGGAGATCAATTTTGTATAAAAGTTCATAGTGGAGATCAATTTTATATAAAAGTGCACAGTGGAAATCAATTTTATATAAAAGTGCACAGTGGAGATCAATTTTATATAAAATTGCATAGTGGAGAACAATTTTATATAAAAGTGCATAGTGGAGATCAATTTTTATATAAAAATGCATAGTGGAGATCAATTTTATATAAAATTGCATAGTGGAGAACAATTTTATATAAAAGTGCATAGTGGAGATCAATTTTTATATAAAAATGCATAGTGGAGATCAATTTTATATAAAAGTGCACAGTGGAGATCAATTTTATATAAAAATGCACAGTGGATATTAATTTTATATAAAAATGCATAGTGAAGATCAATTTTATATAAAAGTGCATAGTGGAGATCAATTATTAGAAAAAGTGCATAGTGGAGATCAATTTTATATAAAATTGCATAGTGGAGAACAATTTTATATAAAAGTGCATAGTGGAGATCAATTTTATATAAAATTGCATAGTGGAGATCAATTTTATATAAAAGTGCATAGTGGAGATCAATTTTTATATAAAAATGCATAGTGGAGATCAATTTCATATAAAAGTGCATAGTGGAGATCAATTTTATATAAAAGTTCATAGTGGAGATGAAGTTTATATAAAAGTGCACAGTGGAGATCAATTTTATATAAAATTGCATAGTGGAGATCAATTTTTATATAAAAATGCATAGTGCAGATCAAGTTTATATAAAAGTGCACAGTGGAGATCAATTTTATATAAAATTGCATAGTGGAGAACAATTTTATATAAAAGTGCACAGTGGAGATCAATTTTTATAAAAAAATGCATAGTGGAGATCAATTTTATATAAAAGTTCATAGTGGAGATCAATTTTATATAAAAGTGCACAGTGGAGATCAATTTTATATAAAAGTGCACAGTGGAGATCAATTTTATATAAAATTGCATAGTGGAGATCAGTTTTATATAAAAGTGCATAGTGGAGATCAATTTTATATAAAAGTGCATAGTGGAGATCAATTTTATATAAAAGTGCACAGTGGAGATCAATTTTATATAAAATTGCATAGTGGAGAACAATTTTATATAAAAGTGCATAGTGGAGATCAATTTGTATATACAAATGCATAGTGGAGAACAATTTTATATAAAAGTGCATAGAGGAGATCAATTTTTATATAAAAATGCATAGTGGAGATCAATTTTATATAAAAGTGCATAGTGGAGATCAATTTTATATAAAAGTGCACAGTGGAGATCAATTTTATATAAAAGTTCATAGTGGAGAACAATTTTATATAAAAGTGCATAGTGGAGATCAATTTTATATAAAAGTGCATAATGGAGATCAATTTTTATATAAAAATGCATAGTGGAGAACAATTTTATATAAAAGTGCATAGTGGAGATCAATTTTATATAAAAGTTCATAGTGGAGATCAATTTTATATAAAAGTGCACAGTGGAGATCAATTTTATATAAAATTGCATAGTGGAGAACAATTTTATATAAAAGTGCATAGTGGAGATTAATTTTTATATAAAAATGCATAGTGGAGATCAATTTTATATAAAAGTGCACAGTGGAGATCAATTTTATATAAAATTGCATAGTGGAGAACAATTTTATATAAAAGTGCATAGTGGAGATCAATTTTGTATAAAAGTTCATAGTGGAGATCAATTTTTATATAAAAATGCATAGTGGAGATCAATTTCATATAAAAGTGCATAGTGGAGATCAATTTTATATAAAAGTTCATAGTGGAGATCAAGTTTATATAAAAGTGCACAGTGGAGATCAATTTTATATAAAATTGCATAGTGGAGAACAATTTTATATAAAAGTGCATAGTGGAGATCAATTTTTATATAAAAATGCATAGTGGAGATCAAGTTTATATAAAAGTGCACAGTGGGGATCAATTTTATATAAAATTGCATAGTTGAGAACAATTTTATATAAAAGTGCATAGTGGAGATCAATTTTTATATAAAAATGCATAGTGGAGATCAATTTTATATAAAAGTTCATAGTGGAGATCAATTTTATATAAAAGTGCACAGTGGAGATGAATTTTATATAAAAGTGCACAGTGGAGATCAATTTTATATAAAATTGCATAGTGGAGATCAATTTTATATAAAAGTGCATAGTGGAGATCAATTTTATATAAAAGTGCATAGTGGAGATCAATTTTATATAAAAGTGCACAGTGGAGATCAATTTTATATAAAATTGCATAGTGGAGAACAATTTTATATAAAAGTGCATAGTGGAGATCAATTTTTATATAAGAATGCATAGTGGAGATCAATTTTATATAAAAGTGCACAGTGGAGATCAATTTTATATAAAATTGCATAGTGGAGAACAATTTTATATAAAAGTGCATAGTGGAGATCAATTTTTATATAAAAATGCATAGTGGAGATCAATTTTATATAAAAGTGCATAGTTGAGATCAATTTTGTATAAAAGTTCATAGTGGAGATCAATTTTATATAAAAGTGCACAGTGGAAATCAATTTTATATAAAAGTGCACAGTGGAGATCAATTTTATATAAAATTGCATAGTGGAGATCAATTTTATATAAAATTGCATAGTGGAGAACAATTTTATATAAAAGTGCATGGTGGAGATCAATTTTGTATAAAAGTTCATAGTGGAGATCAATTTTATATAAAAGTGCACAGTGGAGATCAATTTTATATAAAATTGCATAGTGGAGAACAATTTTATATAAAAGTGCATAGTGGAGATCAATTTTTATATAAAAATGCATAGTGGAGATCAATTTTATATAAAATTGCATAGTGGAGAACAATTTTATATAAAAGTGCATAGTGGAGATCAATTTTTATATAAAAATGCATAGTGGAGATCAATTTTATATAAAAGTGCACAGTGGAGATCAATTTTATATAAAAATGCACAGTGGATATTAATTTTATATAAAAATGCATAGTGAAGATCAATTTTATATAAAAGTGCATAGTGGAGATCAATTATTAGAAAAAGTGCATAGTGGAGATCAATTTTATATAAAATTGCATAGTGGAGAACAATTTTATATAAAAGTGCATAGTGGAGATCAATTTTATATAAAATTGCATAGTGGAGATCAATTTTATATAAAAGTGCATAGTGGAGATCAATTTTTATATAAAAATGCATAGTGGAGATCAATTTCATATAAAAGTGCATAGTGGAGATCAATTTTATATAAAAGTTCATAGTGTAGATGAAGTTTATATAAAAGTGCACAGTGGAGATCAATTTTATATAAAATTGCATAGTGGAGATCAATTTTTATATAAAAATGCATAGTGCAGATCAAGTTTATATAAAAGTGCACAGTGGAGATCAATTTTATATAAAATTGCATAGTGGAGAACAATTTTATATAAAAGTGCACAGTGGAGATCAATTTTTATAAAAAAATGCATAGTGGAGATCAATTTTATATAAAAGTTCATAGTGGAGATCAATTTTATATAAAAGTGCACAGTGGAGATCAATTTTATATAAAAGTGCACAGTGGAGATCAATTTTATATAAAATTGCATAGTGGAGATCAGTTTTATATAAAAGTGCATAGTGGAGATCAATTTTATATAAAAGTGCATAGTGGAGATCAATTTTATATAAAAGTGCACAGTGGAGATCAATTTTATATAAAATTGCATAGTGGAGAACAATTTTATATAAAAGTGCATAGTGGAGATCAATTTGTATATAAAAATGCATAGTGGAGAACAATTTTATATAAAAGTGCATAGAGGAGATCAATTTTTATATAAAAATGCATAGTGGAGATCAATTTTATATAAAAGTGCATAGTGGAGATCAATTTTATATAAAAGTGCACAGTGGAGATCAATTTTATATAAAAGTTCATAGTGGAGAACAATTTTATATAAAAGTGCATAGTGGAGATCAATTTTATATAAAAGTGCATAATGGAGATCAATTTTTATATAAAAGTGCACAGTGGAAATCAATTTTATATAAAAGTGCACAGTGGAGATCAATTTTATATAAAATTGCATAGTGGAGATCAATTTTATATAAAATTGCATAGTGGAGAACAATTTTATATAAAAGTGCATAGTGGAGATCAATTTTGTATAAAAGTTCATAGTGGAGATCAATTTTGTATAAAAGTTCATAGTGGAGATCAATTTTATATAAAAGTGCACAGTGGAAATCAATTTTATATAAAAGTGCACAGTGGAGATCAATTTTATATAAAATTGCATAGTGGAGAACAATGTTATATAAAAGTGCATAGTGGAGATCAATTTTTATATAAAAATGCATAGTGGAGATCAATTTTATATAAAATTGCATAGTGGAGAACAATTTTATATAAAAGTGCATAGTGGAGATCAATTTTTATATAAAAATGCATAGTGGAGATCAATTTTATATAAAAGTGCACAGTGGAGATCAATTTTATATAAAAATGCACAGTGGATATTAATTTTATATAAAAATGCATAGTGAAGATCAATTTTATATAAAAGTGCATAGTGGAGATCAATTATTAGAAAAAGTGCATAGTGGAGATCAATTTTATATAAAATTGCATAGTGGAGAACAATTTTATATAAAAGTGCATAGTGGAGATCAATTTTTATATAAAAATGCATAGTGGAGATCAATTTTATATAAAATTGCATAGTGGAGATCAGTTTTATATAAAAGTGCATAGTGGAGATCACTTTTTATATAAAAATGCATAGTGGAGATCAATTTCATATAAAAGTGCATAGTGGAGATCAATTTTATATAAAAGTTCATAGTGGAGATGAAGTTTATATAAAAGTGCATAGTGGAGATCAATTTTATATAAAATTGCATAGTGGAGAACAATTTTATATAAAAGTGCATAGTGGAGATCAATTTTTATATAAAAATGCATAGTGCAGATCAAGTTTATATAAAAGTGCACAGTGGAGATCAATTTTATATAAAATTGCATAGTGGAGAACAATTTTATATAAAAGTTCATAGTGGAGATCAATTTTATATAAAAGTGCACAGTGGAGATCAATTTTATATAAAAGTGCACAGTGGAGATCAATTTTATATAAAATTGCATAGTGGAGATCAATTTTATATAAAAGTGCATAGTGGAGATCAATTTTATATAAAAGTGCATAGTGGAGATCAATTTTATATAAAAGTGCACAGTGGAGATCAATTTTATATAAAATTGCATAGTGGAGAACAATTTTATATAAAAGTGCATAGTGGAGATCAATTTGTATATAAAAATGCATAGTGGAGAACAATTTTATATAAAAGTGTATAGAGGAGATCAATTTTTATATAAAAATGCATAGTGGAGATCAATTTTATATAAAAGTGCATAGAGGAGATCAATTTTATATAAAAGTGCACAGTGGAGATCAATTTTATATAAAAGTTCATAGTGGAGATCAATTTTATATAAAAGTGCATAGTGGAGATCAATTTTATATAAAAGTGCATAATGGAGATCAATTTTTATATAAAAATGCATAGTGGAGAACAATTTTATATAAAAGTGCATAGTGGAGATCAATTTTATATAAAAGTTCATAGTGGAGATCAATTTTATATAAAAGTGCACAGTGGAGATCAATTTTATATAAAATTGCATAGTGGAGAACAATTTTATATAAAAGTGCATAGTGGAGATCAATTTTTATATAAAAATGCATAGTGGAGAACAATTTTATATAAAAGTGCACAGTGGAGATCAATTTTATATAAAATTGCATAGTGGAGAACAATTTTATATAAAAGTGCATAGTGGAGATCAATTTTGTATAAAAGTTCATAGTGGAGATCAATTTTATATAAAAGTGAACAGTGGAAATCAATTTTATATAAAAGTGCACAGTGGAGATCAATTTTATATAAAATTGCATAGTGGAGATCAATTTTATATAAAATTGCATAGTGGAGAACAATTTTATATAAAAGTGCATAGTGGAGATCAATTTTGTATAAAAGTTCATAGTGGAGATCAATTTTATATAAAAGTGCACAGTGGAAATCAATTTTATATAAAAGTGCACAGTGGAGATCAATTTTATATAAAATTGCATAGTGGAGAACAATTTTATATAAAAGTGCATAGTGGAGATCAATTTTTATATAAAAATGCATAGTGGAGATCAATTTTATATAAAATTGCATAGTGGAGAACAATTTTATATAAAAGTGCATAGTGGAGATCAATTTTTATATAAAAATGCATAGTGGAGATCAATTTTATATAAAAGTGCACAGTGGAGATCAATTTTATATAAAAATGCACAGTGGATATCAATTTTATATAAAAATGCATAGTGAAGATCAATTTTATATAAAAGTGCATAGTGGAGATCAATTATTAGAAAAAGTGCATAGTGGAGAACAATTTTATATAAAAGTGCATAGTGGAGATCAATTTTTATATAAAAATGCATAGTGGAGATCAATTTTATATAAAATTGCATAGTGGAGATCAATTTTATATAAAAGTGCATAGTGGAGATCAAGTTTATATAAAAGTGCACAGTGGAGATCAATTTTATATAAAATTGCATAGTGGAGAACAATTTTATATAAAAGTGCATAGTGGAGATCAATTTTTATATAAAAATGCATAGTGCAGATCAAGTTTATATAAAAGTGCACAGTGGAGATCAATTTTATATAAAATTGCATAGTGGAGAACAATTTTATATAAAAGTGCACAGTGGAGATCAATTTTTATAAAAAAATGCATAGTGGAGATCAATTTTATATAAAAGTTCATAGTGGAGATCAATTTTATATAAAAGTGCACAGTGGAGATCAATTTTATATAAAAGTGCACAGTGGAGATCAATTTTATATAAAATTGCATAGTGGAGATCAATTTTATATAAAAGTGCATAGTGGAGATCAATTTTATATAAAAGTGCATAGTGGAGATCAATTTTATATAAAAGTGCACAGTGGAGATCAATTTTATATAAAATTGCATAGTGGAGAACAATTTTATATAAAAGTGCATAGTGGAGATCAATTTGTATATAAAAATGCATAGTGGAGAACAATTTTATATAAAAGTGCATAGAGGAGATCAATTTTTATATAAAAATGCATAGTGGAGATCAATTTTATATAAAAGTGCATAGTGGAGATCAATTTTATATAAAAGTGCACAGTGGAGATCAATTTTATATAAAAGTTCATAGTGGAGATCAATTTTATATAAAAGTGCATAGTGGAGATCAATTTTATATAAAAGTGCATAATGGAGATCAATTTTTATATAAAAATGCATAGTGGAGAACAATTTTATATAAAAGTGCATAGTGGAGATCAATTTTATATAAAAGTTCATAGTGGAGATCAATTTTATATAAAAGTGCACAGTGGAGATCAATTTTATATAAAATTGCATAGTGGAGAACAATTTTATATAAAAGTGCATAGTGGAGATCAATTTTTATATAAAAATGCATAGTGGAGATCAATTTTATATAAAAGTGCACAGTGGAGATCAATTTTATATAAGATTGCATAGTGGAGAACAATTTTATATAAAAGTGCATAGTGGAGATCAATTTTGTATAAAAGTTCATAGTGGAGATCAATTTTATATAAAAGTGCACAGTGGAAATCAATTTTATATAAAAGTGCACAGTGGAGATCAATTTTATATAAAATTGCATAGTGGAGATCAATTTTATATAAAATTGCATAGTGGAGAACAATTTTATATAAAAGTGCATAGTGGAGATCAATTTTGTATAAAAGTTCATAGTGGAGATCAATTTTATATAAAAGTGCACAGTGGAAATCAATTTTATATAAAAGTGCACAGTGGAGATCAATTTTATATAAAATTGCATAGTGGAGAACAATTTTATATAAAAGTGCATAGTGGAGATCAATTTTGTATAAAAGTTCATAGTGGAGATCAATTTTATATAAAAGTGCACAGTGGAAATCAATTTTATATAAAAGTGCACAGTGGAGATCAATTTTATATAAAATTGCATAGTGGAGAACAATTTTATATAAAAGTGCATAGTGGAGATCAATTTTTATATAAAAATGCATAGTGGAGATCAATTTTATATAAAATTGCATAGTGGAGAACAATTTTATATAAAAGTGCATAGTGGAGATCAATTTTTATATAAAAATGCATAGTGGAGATCAATTTTATATAAAAGTGCACAGTGGAGATCAATTTTATATAAAAATGCACAGTGGATATCAATTTTATATAAAAATGCATAGTGAAGATCAATTTTATATAAAAGTGCATAGTGGAGATCAATTATTAGAAAAATTGCATAGTGGAGATCAATTTTATATAAAATTGCATAGTGGAGAACAATTTTATATAAAAGTGCACAGTGGAGATCAATTTTTATAAAAAAAATGCATAGTGGAGATCAATTTTATATAAAAGTTCATAGTGGAGATCAATTTTATATAAAAGTGCACAGTGGAGATCAATTTTATATAAAATTGCATAGTGGAGATCAATTTTATATAAAAGTGCATAGTGGAGATCAATTTTATATAAAAGTGCATAGTGGAGATCAATTTTATATAAAAGTGCACAGTGGAGATCAATTTTATATAAAATTGCATAGTGGAGAACAATTTTATATAAAAGTGCATAGTGGAGATCAATTTGTATATAAAAATGCATAGTGGAGAACAATTTTATATAAAAGTGCATAGAGGAGATCAATTTTTATATAAAAATGCATAGTGGAGATCAAGTTTATATAAAAGTGCATAGTGGAGATCAATTTTATATAAAAGTGCACAGTGGAGATCAATTTTATATAAAAGTTCATAGTGGAGATCAATTTTATATAAAAGTGCACAGTGGAGATCAATTTTATATAAAAGTGCACAGTGGAGATCAATTTTATATATAATTGCATAGTGGAGATCCATTTTATATAAAAGTGCACAGTGTAGATCAATTTTATATAAAAGTGCATAGTGGAGATCAATTTTATATAAAAGTGCACAGTGGAGATCAATTTTATATAAAAGTGCATAGTGGAGATACATTTTTATATAAAAATGCATAGTGGAGAACAATTTTATATAAAAATGCATAGAGGAGATCAATTTTTATATAAAAATGCATAGTGGAGATCAATTTTATATAAAAGTGCATAGTGGAGATCAATTTTATATAAAAGTGCACAGTGGAGATCAATTTTATATAAAAGTTCATAGTGGAGATCAATTTTATATAAAAGTGCACAGTGGAGATCAATTTTATATAAAAGTGCACAGTGTAGATCAATTTTATATAAAAGTGCATAGTGGAGATCAATTTTATATAAAATTGCATAGTGGAGATCAATTTTATATAAAAGTTCATAGTGGAGATCAATTTTATATAAAATTGCATAGTGGAGAACAATTTTATATAAAAGTTCATAGTGGAGATTAATTTTATATAAAAGTGCATAGTGGAGATCAATTTTATATAAAATTGCATAGTGGAGAACAATTTTATATAAAAGTTCATAGTGGAGATCAATTTTATATAAAAGTGCACAGTGGAGATCAATTTTATATAAAATTGCATAGTGGAGATCAATTTTATATAAAAGTGCATAGTGGAGATCAATTTTATATAAAAGTGCACAGTGGAGATCAATTTTATATAAAATTGCATAGTGGAGATCAATTTTATATAAAAGTGCATAGTGGAGATCAATTTTATATAAAAGTGCATAGTGGAGATCAATTTTATATAAAAGTGCACAGTGGAGATCAATTTTATATAAAATTGCATAGTGGAGAACAATTTTATATAAAAGTGCATAGTGGAGATCAATTTTTATATAAAAATGCATAGTGGAGAACAATTTTATATAAAAGTGCATAGTGGAGATCAGTTTTTATATAAAAATGCATAGTGGAGATCAATTTTATATAAAAGTGCACAGTGGAGATCAATTTTATATAAAAGTTCATAGTGGAGATCAATTTTATATAAAAGTGCACAGTGGAGATCAATTTTATATAAAAGTGCACAGTGGAGATCAATTTTATATATAATTGCATAGTGGAGATCCATTTTATATAAAAGTGCACAGTGTAGATCAATTTTATATAAAAGTGCATAGTGGAGATCAATTTTATATAAAAGTGCACAGTGGAGATCAATTTTATATAAAATTGCATAGTGGAGAACAATTTTATATAAAAGTTCATAGTGGAGATTAATTTTATATAAAAGTGCATAGTGGAGATCAATTTTATATAAAATTGCATAGTGGAGAACAATTTTATATAAAAGTTCATAGTGGAGATCAATTTTATATAAAAGTGCACAGTGGAGATCAATTTTATATAAAATTGCATAGTGGAGATCAATTTTATATAAAAGTGCATAGTGGAGATCAATTTTTATATAAAAATGCATAGTGGAGAACAATTTTATATAAAAGTGCATAGTGGAGATCAATTTTATATAAAAGTTCATAGTGGAGATCAATTTTATATAAAAGTTCATAGTGGAGATCAAGTTTATATAAAAGTGCACAGTGGAGATCAATTTTATATAAAATTGCATAGTGGAGAACAATTTTATATAAAAGTGCATAGTGGAGATCAATTTTTATATAAAAATGCAT
Source organism: Aquarana catesbeiana (assembly GCA_037953035.1). Taxonomy (NCBI): domain Eukaryota; kingdom Metazoa; phylum Chordata; class Amphibia; order Anura; family Ranidae; genus Aquarana; species Aquarana catesbeiana. Next base: position 5,789,790 of record JBBHAA010000077.1, read on the forward strand.
AGTGGAGATCAATTTTATATAAAAGTTCATAGTGGAGATCAATTTTATATAAAAGTGCACAGTGGAGATTAATTTTATATAAAAGTGCACAGTGGAGATCAATTTTATATAAAATTGCATAGTGGAGATCAATTTTATATAAAAGTGCATAGTGGAGATCAATTTTATATAAAAGTGCATAGTGGAGATCAATTTTATATAAAAGTGCACAGTGGAGATCAATTTTATATAAAATTGCATAGTGGAGAACAATTTTATATAAAAGTGCATAGTGGAGATCAATTTTTATATAAAAATGCATAGTGGAGAACAATTTTATATAAAAGTGCATAGAGGAGATCAATTTTTATATAAAAATGCATAGTGGAGATCAATTTTATATAAAAGTGCATAGTGGAGATCAATTTTATATAAAAGTGCACAGTGGAGATCAATTTTATATAAAAGTTCATAGTGGAGATCAATTTTATATAAAAGTGCACAGTGGAGATCAATTTTATATAAAAGTGCACAGTGTAGATCAATTTTATATAAAAGTGCATAGTGGAGATCAATTTTATATAAAAGTGCACAGTGGAGATCAATTTTATATAAAATTGCATAGTGGAGATCAATTTTATATAAAAGTTCATAGTGGAGATTAATTTTATATAAAAGTGCATAGTGGAGATCAATTTTATATAAAATTGCATAGTGGAGAACAATTTTATATAAAAGTTCATAGTGGAGATCAATTTTATATAAAAGTGCACAGTGGAGATCAATTTTATATAAAATTGCATAGTGGATATCAATTTTATATAAAAGTGCATAGTGGAGATCAATTTTTATATAAAAATGCATAGTGGAGAACAATTTTATATAAAAGTGCATAGTGGAGATCAATTTTATATAAAAGTTCATAGTGGAGATCAATTTTATATAAAAGTGCACAGTGGAGATCAATTTTATATAAAAGTGCACAGTGGAGATCAATTTTATATAAAATTGCATAGTGGAGATCAATTTTATATAAAAGTGCATAGTGGAGATCAATTTTATATAAAAGTGCATAGTGGAGATCAATTTTTATATAAAAATGCATAGTGGAGAACAATTTTATATAAAAGTGCATAGTGGAGATCAATTTTATATAAAAGTTCATAGTGGAGATCAATTTTATATAAAATTGCATAGTGGAGAACAATTTTATATAAAAGTGCATAGTGGAGATCAATTTTTATATAAAAATGCATAGTGGAGATCAATTTTATATAAAAGTGCACAGTGGAGATCAATTTTATATAAAATTGCACAGTGGAGAACAATTTTATATAAAAGTGCATAGTGGAGATCAATTTTTATATAAAAATGCATAGTGGAGATCAATTTTATATAAAAGTGCACAGTGGAGATCAATTTTATATAAAATTGCATAGTGGAGAACAATTTTATATAAAAGTGCATAGTTGAGATCAATTTTGTATAAAAGTTCATAGTGGAGATCAATTTTATATAAAAGTGCACAGTGGAAATCAATTTTATATAAAAGTGCACAGTGGAGATCAATTTTATATAAAATTGCATAGTGGAGATCAATTTTATATAAAATTGCATAGTGGAGAACAATTTTATATAAAAGTGCATAGTGGAGATCAATTTTGTATAAAAGTTCATAGTGGAGATCAATTTTATATAAAAGTGCACAGTGGAAATCAATTTTATATAAAAGTGCACAGTGGAGATCAATTTTATATAAAATTGCATAGTGGAGAACAATTTTATATAAAAGTGCATAGTGGAGATCAATTTTTATATAAAAATGCATAGTGGAGATCAATTTTATATAAAATTGCATAGTGGAGAACAATTTTATATAAAAGTGCATAGTGGAGATCAATTTTTATATAAAAATGCATAGTGGAGATCAATTTTATATAAAAGTGCACAGTGGAGATCAATTTTATATAAAAATGCACAGTGGATATTAATTTTATATAAAAATGCATAGTGAAGATCAATTTTATATAAAAGTGCATAGTGGAGATCAATTATTAGAAAAAGTGCATAGTGGAGATCAATTTTATATAAAATTGCATAGTGGAGAACAATTTTATATAAAAGTGCATAGTGGAGATCAATTTTATATAAAATTGCATAGTGGAGATCAATTTTATATAAAAGTGCATAGTGGAGATCAATTTTTATATAAAAATGCATAGTGGAGATCAATTTCATATAAAAGTGCATAGTGGAGATCAATTTTATATAAAAGTTCATAGTGGAGATGAAGTTTATATAAAAGTGCACAGTGGAGATCAATTTTATATAAAATTGCATAGTGGAGATCAATTTTTATATAAAAATGCATAGTGCAGATCAAGTTTATATAAAAGTGCACAGTGGAGATCAATTTTATATAAAATTGCATAGTGGAGAACAATTTTATATAAAAGTGCACAGTGGAGATCAATTTTTATAAAAAAATGCATAGTGGAGATCAATTTTATATAAAAGTTCATAGTGGAGATCAATTTTATATAAAAGTGCACAGTGGAGATCAATTTTATATAAAAGTGCACAGTGGAGATCAATTTTATATAAAATTGCATAGTGGAGATCAGTTTTATATAAAAGTGCATAGTGGAGATCAATTTTATATAAAAGTGCATAGTGGAGATCAATTTTATATAAAAGTGCACAGTGGAGATCAATTTTATATAAAATTGCATAGTGGAGAACAATTTTATATAAAAGTGCATAGTGGAGATCAATTTGTATATACAAATGCATAGTGGAGAACAATTTTATATAAAAGTGCATAGAGGAGATCAATTTTTATATAAAAATGCATAGTGGAGATCAATTTTATATAAAAGTGCATAGTGGAGATCAATTTTATATAAAAGTGCACAGTGGAGATCAATTTTATATAAAAGTTCATAGTGGAGAACAATTTTATATAAAAGTGCATAGTGGAGATCAATTTTATATAAAAGTGCATAATGGAGATCAATTTTTATATAAAAATGCATAGTGGAGAACAATTTTATATAAAAGTGCATAGTGGAGATCAATTTTATATAAAAGTTCATAGTGGAGATCAATTTTATATAAAAGTGCACAGTGGAGATCAATTTTATATAAAATTGCATAGTGGAGAACAATTTTATATAAAAGTGCATAGTGGAGATTAATTTTTATATAAAAATGCATAGTGGAGATCAATTTTATATAAAAGTGCACAGTGGAGATCAATTTTATATAAAATTGCATAGTGGAGAACAATTTTATATAAAAGTGCATAGTGGAGATCAATTTTGTATAAAAGTTCATAGTGGAGATCAATTTTTATATAAAAATGCATAGTGGAGATCAATTTCATATAAAAGTGCATAGTGGAGATCAATTTTATATAAAAGTTCATAGTGGAGATCAAGTTTATATAAAAGTGCACACTGGAGATCAATTTTATATAAAATTGCATAGTGGAGAACAATTTTATATAAAAGTGCATAGTGGAGATCAATTTTTATATAAAAATGCATAGTGGAGATCAAGTTTATATAAAAGTGCACAGTGGGGATCAATTTTATATAAAATTGCATAGTTGAGAACAATTTTATATAAAAGTGCATAGTGGAGATCAATTTTTATATAAAAATGCATAGTGGAGATCAATTTTATATAAAAGTTCATAGTGGAGATCAATTTTATATAAAAGTGCACAGTGGAGATGAATTTTATATAAAAGTGCACAGTGGAGATCAATTTTATATAAAATTGCATAGTGGAGATCAATTTTATATAAAAGTGCATAGTGGAGATCAATTTTATATAAAAGTGCATAGTGGAGATCAATTTTATATAAAAGTGCACAGTGGAGATCAATTTTATATAAAATTGCATAGTGGAGAACAATTTTATATAAAAGTGCATAGTGGAGATCAATTTTTATATAAGAATGCATAGTGGAGATCAATTTTATATAAAAGTGCACAGTGGAGATCAATTTTATATAAAATTGCATAGTGGAGAACAATTTTATATAAAAGTGCATAGTGGAGATCAATTTTTATATAAAAATGCATAGTGGAGATCAATTTTATATAAAAGTGCATAGTTGAGATCAATTTTGTATAAAAGTTCATAGTGGAGATCAATTTTATATAAAAGTGCACAGTGGAAATCAATTTTATATAAAAGTGCACAGTGGAGATCAATTTTATATAAAATTGCATAGTGGAGATCAATTTTATATAAAATTGCATAGTGGAGAACAATTTTATATAAAAGTGCATGGTGGAGATCAATTTTGTATAAAAGTTCATAGTGGAGATCAATTTTATATAAAAGTGCACAGTGGAGATCAATTTTATATAAAATTGCATAGTGGAGAACAATTTTATATAAAAGTGCATAGTGGAGATCAATTTTTATATAAAAATGCATAGTGGAGATCAATTTTATATAAAATTGCATAGTGGAGAACAATTTTATATAAAAGTGCATAGTGGAGATCAATTTTTATATAAAAATGCATAGTGGAGATCAATTTTATATAAAAGTGCACAGTGGAGATCAATTTTATATAAAAATGCACAGTGGATATTAATTTTATATAAAAATGCATAGTGAAGATCAATTTTATATAAAAGTGCATAGTGGAGATCAATTATTAGAAAAAGTGCATAGTGGAGATCAATTTTATATAAAATTGCATAGTGGAGAACAATTTTATATAAAAGTGCATAGTGGAGATCAATTTTATATAAAATTGCATAGTGGAGATCAATTTTATATAAAAGTGCATAGTGGAGATCAATTTTTATATAAAAATGCATAGTGGAGATCAATTTCATATAAAAGTGCATAGTGGAGATCAATTTTATATAAAAGTTCATAGTGTAGATGAAGTTTATATAAAAGTGCACAGTGGAGATCAATTTTATATAAAATTGCATAGTGGAGATCAATTTTTATATAAAAATGCATAGTGCAGATCAAGTTTATATAAAAGTGCACAGTGGAGATCAATTTTATATAAAATTGCATAGTGGAGAACAATTTTATATAAAAGTGCACAGTGGAGATCAATTTTTATAAAAAAATGCATAGTGGAGATCAATTTTATATAAAAGTTCATAGTGGAGATCAATTTTATATAAAAGTGCACAGTGGAGATCAATTTTATATAAAAGTGCACAGTGGAGATCAATTTTATATAAAATTGCATAGTGGAGATCAGTTTTATATAAAAGTGCATAGTGGAGATCAATTTTATATAAAAGTGCATAGTGGAGATCAATTTTATATAAAAGTGCACAGTGGAGATCAATTTTATATAAAATTGCATAGTGGAGAACAATTTTATATAAAAGTGCATAGTGGAGATCAATTTGTATATAAAAATGCATAGTGGAGAACAATTTTATATAAAAGTGCATAGAGGAGATCAATTTTTATATAAAAATGCATAGTGGAGATCAATTTTATATAAAAGTGCATAGTGGAGATCAATTTTATATAAAAGTGCACAGTGGAGATCAATTTTATATAAAAGTTCATAGTGGAGAACAATTTTATATAAAAGTGCATAGTGGAGATCAATTTTATATAAAAGTGCATAATGGAGATCAATTTTTATATAAAAATGCATAGTGGAGAACAATTTTATATAAAAGTGCATAGTGGAGATCAATTTTATATAAAAGTTCATAGTGGAGATCAATTTTATATAAAAGTGCACAGTGGAGATCAATTTTATATAAAATTGCATAGTGGAGAACAATTTTATATAAAAGTGCATAGTGGAGATCAATTTTTATATAAAAATGCATAGTGGAGATCAATTTTATATAAAAGTGCACAGTGGAGATCAATTTTATATAAAATTGCATAGTGGAGAACAATTTTATATAAAAGTGCATAGTGGAGATCAATTTTGTATAAAAGTTCATAGTGGAGATCAATTTTTATATAAAAATGCATAGTGGAGATCAATTTCATATAAAAGTGCATAGTGGAGATCAATTTTATATAAAAGTTCATAGTGGAGATCAAGTTTATATAAAAGTGCACAGTGGAGATCAATTTTATATAAAATTGCATAGTGGAGAACAATTTTATATAAAAGTGCATAGTGGAGATCAATTTTTATATAAAAATGCATAGTGGAGATCAAGTTTATATAAAAGTGCACAGTGGGGATCAATTTTATATAAAATTGCATAGTTGAGAACAATTTTATATAAAAGTGCATAGTGGAGATCAATTTTTATATAAAAATGCATAGTGGAGATCAATTTTATATAAAAGTTCATAGTGGAGATCAATTTTATATAAAAGTGCACAGTGGAGATGAATTTTATATAAAAGTGCACAGTGGAGATCAATTTTATATAAAATTGCATAGTGGAGATCAATTTTATATAAAAGTGCATAGTGGAGATCAATTTTATATAAAAGTGCATAGTGGAGATCAATTTTATATAAAAGTGCACAGTGGAGATCAATTTTATATAAAATTGCATAGTGGAGAACAATTTTATATAAAAGTGCATAGTGGAGATCAATTTTTATATAAAAATGCATAGTGGAGAACAATTTTATATAAAAGTGCATAGTGGAGATCAATTTTTATATAAAAATGCATAGTGGAGATCAATTTTATATAAAAGTGCATAGTGGAGATCAATTTTATATAAAAGTGCACAGTGGAGATCAATTTTATATAAAAGTTCATAGTGGAGATCAATTTTATATAAAAGTGCACAGTGGAGATCAATTTTATATAAAAGTGCACAGTGGAGATCAATTTTATATATAATTGCATAGTGGAGATCCATTTTATATAAAAGTGCACAGTGTAGATCAATTTTATATAAAATTGCATAGTGGAGAACAATTTTATATAAAAGTTCATAGTGGAGATTAATTTTATATAAAAGTGCATAGTGGAGATCAATTTTATATAAAATTGCATAGTGGAGAACAATTTTATATAAAAGTTCATAGTGGAGATCAATTTTATATAAAAGTGCACAGTGGAGATCAATTTTATATAAAATTGCATAGTGGAGATCAATTTTATATAAAAGTGCATAGTGGAGATCAATTTTATATAAAAGTGCACAGTGGAGATCAATTTTATATAAAATTGCATAGTGGAGATCAATTTTATATAAAAGTGCATAGTGGAGATCAATTTTATATAAAAGTGCATAGTGGAGATCAATTTTATATAAAAGTGCACAGTGGAGATCAATTTTATATAAAATTGCATAGTGGAGAACAATTTTATATAAAAGTGCATAGTGGAGATCAATTTTTATATAAAAATGCATAGTGGAGAACAATTTTATATAAAAGTGCATAGTGGAGATCAATTTTTATATAAAAATGCATAGTGGAGATCAATTTTATATAAAAGTGCATAGTGGAGATCAATTTTATATAAAAGTGCACAGTGGAGATCAATTTTATATAAAAGTTCATAGTGGAGATCAATTTTATATAAAAGTGCACAGTGGAGATCAATTTTATATAAAAGTGCACAGTGGAGATCAATTTTATATATAATTGCATAGTGGAGATCAATTTTATATAAAAGTGCACAGTGTAGATCAATTTTATATAAAAGTGCATAGTGGAGATCAATTTTATATAAAAGTGCACAGTGGAGATCAATTTTATATAAAATTGCATAGTGGAGAACAATTTTATATAAAAGTTCATAGTGGAGATTAATTTTATATAAAAGTGCATAGTGGAGATCAATTTTATATAAAATTGCATAGTGGAGAACAATTTTATATAAAAGTTCATAGTGGAGATCAATTTTATATAAAAGTGCACAGTGGAGATCAATTTTATATAAAATTGCATAGTGGAGATCAATTTTATATAAAAGTGCATAGTGGAGATCAATTTTTATATAAAAATGCATAGTGGAGAACAATTTTATATAAAAGTGCATAGTGGAGATCAATTTTATATAAAAGTTCATAGTGGAGATCAATTTTATATAAAAGTTCATAGTGGAGATCAAGTTTATATAAAAGTGCACAGTGGAGATCAATTTTATATAAAATTGCATAGTGGAGAACAATTTTATATAAAAGTGCATAGTGGAGATCAATTTTTATATAAAAATGCATAGTGGAGATCAATTTTATATAAAAGTTCATAGTGGAGATCAATTTTATATAAAAGTGCACAGTGGAGATGAATTTTATATAAAAGTGCACAGTGGAGATCAATTTTATATAAAAGTGCATAGTGGAGATCAATTTTATATAAAAGTGCATAGTGGAGATCAATTTTATATAAAAGTGCACAGTGGAGATCAATTTTATATAAAATTGCATAGTGGAGAACAATTTTATATAAAAGTGCATAGTGGAGATCAATTTTTATATAAAAATGCATAGTGGAGAACAATTTTATATAAAAGTGCATAGAGGAGATCAATTTTTATATAAAAATGCATAGTGGAGATCAATTTTATATAAAAGTGCATAGTGGAGATCAATTTTATATAAAAGTGCACAGTGGAGATCAATTTTATATAAAAGTTCATAGTGGAGATCAATTTTATATAAAAGTGCACAGTGGAGATCAATTTTATATAAAAGTGCACAGTGTAGATCAATTTTATATAAAAGTGCATAGTGGAGATCAATTTTATATAAAAGTGCACAGTGGAGATCAATTTTATATAAAATTGCATAGTGGAGAACAATTTTATATAAAAGTTCATAGTGGAGATTAATTTTATATAAAAGTGCATAGTGGAGATCAATTTTATATAAAATTGCATAGTGGAGAACAATTTTATATAAAAGTTCATAGTGGAGATCAATTTTATATAAAAGTGCACAGTGAAGATCAATTTTATATAAAATTGCATAGTGGAGATCAATTTTATATAAAAGTGCATAGTGGAGATCAATTTTATATAAAAGTGCATAGTGGAGATCAATTTTTATATAAAAATGCATAGTGGAGAACAATTTTATATAAAAGTGCATAGTGGAGATCAATTTTATATAAAAGTTCATAGTGGAGATCAATTTTATATAAAATTGCATAGTGGAGAACAATTTTATATAAAGTGCATAGTGGAGATCAATTTTTATATAAAAATGCATAGTGGAGATCAATTTTATATAAAAGTGCATAGTGGAGATCAATTTTTATATAAAAATGCATAGTGGAGATCAATTTTATATAAAAGTGCATAGTGGAGATCAATTTTATATAAAAGTGCACAGTGGAGATCAATTTTATATAAAAGTTCATAGTGGAGATCAATTTTATATAAAAGTGCACAGTGGAGATCAATTTTATATAAAAGTGCACAGTGGAGATCAATTTTATATATAATTGCATAGTGGAGATCAATTTTATATAAAAGTGCACAGTGTAGATCAATTTTATATAAAAGTGCATAGTGGAGATCAATTTTATATAAAAGTGCACAGTGGAGATCAATTTTATATAAAATTGCATAGTGGAGAACAATTTTATATAAAAGTTCATAGTGGAGATTAATTTTATATAAAAGTACATAGTGGAGATCAATTTTATATAAAATTGCATAGTGGAGAACAATTTTATATAAAAGTTCATAGTGGAGATCAATTTTATATAAAAGTGCACAGTGGAGATCAATTTTATATAAAATTGCATGGTGGAGATCAATTTTATATAAAAGTGCATAGTGGAGATCAATTTTTATATAAAAATGCATAGTGGAGAACAATTTTATATAAAAGTGCATAGTGGAGATCAATTTTATATAAAAGTTCATAGTGGAGATCAATTTTATATAAAAGTTCATAGTGGAGATCAAGTTTATATAAAAGTGCACAGTGGAGATCAATTTTATATAAAATTGCATAGTGGAGAACAATTTTATATAAAAGTGCATAGTGGAGATCAATTTTTATATAAAAATGCATAGTGGAGATCAATTTTATATAAAAGTTCATAGTGGAGATCAATTTTATATAAAAGTGCACAGTGGAGATGAATTTTATATAAAAGTGCACAGTGGAGATCAATTTTATATAAAAGTGCATAGTGGAGATCAATTTTATATAAAAGTGCATAGTGGAGATCAATTTTATATAAAAGTGCACAGTGGAGATCAATTTTATATAAAATTGCATAGTGGAGAACAATTTTATATAAAAGTGCATAGTGGAGATCAATTTTTATATAAAAATGCATAGTGGAGAACAATTTTATATAAAAGTGCATAGAGGAGATCAATTTTTATATAAAAATGCATAGTGGAGATCAATTTTATATAAAAGTGCATAGTGGAGATCAATTTTATATAAAAGTGCACAGTGGAGATCAATTTTATATAAAAGTTCATAGTGGAGATCAATTTTATATAAAAGTGCACAGTGGAGATCAATTTTATATAAAAGTGCACAGTGTAGATCAATTTTATATAAAAGTGCACAGTGTAGATCAATTTTATATAAAAGTGCATAGTGGAGATCAATTTTATATAAAAGTGCACAGTGGAGATCAATTTTATATAAAATTGCATAGTGGAGAACAATTTTATATAAAAGTTCATAGTGGAGATTAATTTTATATAAAAGTGCATAGTGGAGATCAATTTTATATAAAATTGCATAGTGGAGAACAATTTTATATAAAAGTTCATAGTGGAGATCAATTTTATATAAAAGTGCACAGTGAAGATCAATTTTATATAAAATTGCATAGTGGAGATCAATTTTATATAAAAGTGCATAGTGGAGATCAATTTTATATAAAAGTGCATAGTGGAGATCAATTTTTATATAAAAATGCATAGTGGAGAACAATTTTATATAAAAGTGCATAGTGGAGATCAATTTTATATAAAAGTTCATAGTGGAGATCAATTTTATATAAAATTGCATAGTGGAGAACAATTTTATATAAAGTGCATAGTGGAGATCAATTTTTATATAAAAATGCATAGTGGAGATCAATTTTATATAAAAGTGCATAGTGGAGATCAATTTTTATATAAAAATGCATAGTGGAGATCAATTTTATATAAAAGTGCATAGTGGAGATCAATTTTATATAAAAGTGCACAGTGGAGATCAATTTTATATAAAAGTTCATAGTGGAGATCAATTTTATATAAAAGTGCACAGTGGAGATCAATTTTATATAAAAGTGCACAGTGGAGATCAATTTTATATATAATTGCATAGTGGAGATCAATTTTATATAAAAGTGCACAGTGTAGATCAATTTTATATAAAAGTGCATAGTGGAGATCAATTTTATATAAAAGTGCACAGTGGAGATCAATTTTATATAAAATTGCATAGTGGAGAACAATTTTATATAAAAGTTCATAGTGGAGATTAATTTTATATAAAAGTACATAGTGGAGATCAATTTTATATAAAATTGCATAGTGGAGAACAATTTTATATAAAAGTTCATAGTGGAGATCAATTTTATATAAAAGTGCACAGTGGAGATCAATTTTATATAAAATTGCATAGTGGAGATCAATTTTATATAAAAGTGCATAGTGGAGATCAATTTTTATATAAAAATGCATAGTGGAGAACAATTTTATATAAAAGTGCATAGTGGAGATCAATTTTATATAAAAGTTCATAGTGGAGATCAATTTTATATAAAAGTTCATAGTGGAGATCAAGTTTATATAAAAGTGCACAGTGGAGATCAATTTTATATAAAATTGCATAGTGGAGAACAATTTTATATAAAAGTGCATAGTGGAGATCAATTTTTATATAAAAATGCATAGTGGAGATCAATTTTATATAAAAGTTCATAGTGGAGATCAATTTTATATAAAAGTGCACAGTGGAGATGAATTTTATATAAAAGTGCACAGTGGAGATCAATTTTATATAAAAGTGCATAGTGGAGATCAATTTTATATAAAAGTGCATAGTGGAGATCAATTTTATATAAAAGTGCACAGTGGAGATCAATTTTATATAAAATTGCATAGTGGAGAACAATTTTATATAAAAGTGCATAGTGGAGATCAATTTTTATATAAAAATGCATAGTGGAGAACAATTTTATATAAAAGTGCATAGAGGAGATCAATTTTTATATAAAAATGCATAGTGGAGATCAATTTTATATAAAAGTGCATAGTGGAGATCAATTTTATATAAAAGTGCACAGTGGAGATCAATTTTATATAAAAGTTCATAGTGGAGATCAATTTTATATAAAAGTGCACAGTGGAGATCAATTTTATATAAAAGTGCACAGTGTAGATCAATTTTATATAAAAGTGCATAGTGGAGATCAATTTTATATAAAAGTGCACAGTGGAGATCAATTTTATATAAAATTGCATAGTGGAGAACAATTTTATATAAAAGTTCATAGTGGAGATTAATTTTATATAAAAGTGCATAGTGGAGATCAATTTTATATAAAATTGCATAGTGGAGAACAATTTTATATAAAAGTTCATAGTGGAGATCAATTTTATATAAAAGTGCACAGTGAAGATCAATTTTATATAAAATTGCATAGTGGAGATCAATTTTATATAAAAGTGCATAGTGGAGATCAATTTTATATAAAAGTGCATAGTGGAGATCAATTTTTATATAAAAATGCATAGTGGAGAACAATTTTATATAAAAGTGCATAGTGGAGATCAATTTTATATAAAAGTTCATAGTGGAGATCAATTTTATATAAAATTGCATAGTGGAGAACAATTTTATATAAAGTGCATAGTGGAGATCAATTTTTATATAAAAATGCATAGTGGAGATCAATTTTATATAAAAGTGCACAGTGGAGATCAATTTTATATAAAATTGCATAGTGGAGAACAATTTTATATAAAAGTGCATAGTGGAGATCAATTTTTATATAAAAATGCATAGTGGAGATCAATTTTATATAAAAGTGCACAGTGGAGATCAATTTTATATAAAATTGCATAGTGGAGAACAATTTTATATAAAAGTGCATAGTTGAGATCAATTTTGTATAAAAGTTCATAGTGGAGATCAATTTTATATAAAAGTGCACAGTGGAAATCAATTTTATATAAAAGTGCACAGTGGAGATCAATTTTATATAAAATTGCATAGTGGAGATCAATTTTATATAAAATTGCATAGTGGAGAACAATTTTATATAAAAGTGCATAGTGGAGATCAATTTTGTATAAAAGTTCATAGTGGAGATCAATTTTATATAAAAGTGCACAGTGGAAATCAATTTTATATAAAAGTGTACAGTGGAGATCAATTTTATATAAAATTGCATAGTGGAGAACAATTTTATATAAAAGTGCATAGTGGAGATCAATTTTTATATAAAAATGCATAGTGGAGATCAATTTTATATAAAATTGCATAGTGGAGAACAATTTTATATAAAAGTGCATAGTGGAGATCAATTTTTATATAAAAATGCATAGTGGAGATCAATTTTATATAAAAGTGCACAGTGGAGATCAATTTTATATAAAAATGCACAGTGGATATTATTTTATATAAAAATGCATAGTGAAGATCAATTTTATATAAAAGTGCATAGTGGAGATCAATTATTAGAAAAAGTGCATAGTGGAGATCAATTTTATATAAAATTGCATAGTGGAGAACAATTTTATATAACAGTGCATAGTGGAGATCAATTTTTATATAAAAATGCATAGTGGAGATAAATTTTATATAAAATTGCATAGTGGAGATCAATTTTATATAAAAGTGCATAGTGGAGATCACTTTTTATATAAAAATGCATAGTGGAGATCAATTTCATATAAAAGTGCATAGTGGAGATCAATTTTATATAAAAGTTCATAGTGGAGATGAAGTTTATATAAAAGTGCACAGTGGAGATCAATTTTATATAAAATTGCATAGTGGAGAACAATTTTATATAAAAGTGCATAGTGGAGATCAATTTTTATATAAAAATGCATAGTGCAGATCAAGTTTATATAAAAGTGCACAGTGGAGATCAATTTTATATAAAATTGCATAGTGGAGAACAATTTTATATAAAAGTGCACAGTGGAGATCAATTTTTATAAAAAAATGCATAGTGGAGATCAATTTTATATAAAAGTGCACAGTGGAGATCAATTTTATATAAAATTGCATAGTGGAGATCAATTTTATATAAAAGTGCATAGTGGAGATCAATTTTATATAAAAGTGCACAGTGGAGATTAATTTTATATAAAATTGCATAGTGGAGATCAATTTTATATAAAAGTGCATAGTGGAGATCAATTTTATATAAAAGTGCATAGTGGAGATCAATTTTATATAAAAGTGCACAGTGGAGATCAATTTTATATAAAATTGCATAGTGGAGAACAATTTTATATAAAAGTGCATAGTGGAGATCAATTTTTATATAAAAATGCATAGTGGAGAACAATTTTATATAAAAGTGCATAGTGGAGATCAATTTTTATATAAAAATGCATAGTGGAGATCAATTTTATATAAAAGTGCATAGTGGAGATCAATTTAATATAAAAGTGCACAGTGGAGATCAATTTTATATAAAAGTTCATAGTGGAGATCAATTTTATATAAAAGTGCACAGTGGAGATCAATTTTATATAAAAGTGCACAGTGGAGATCAATTTTATATATAATTGCATAGTGGAGATCAATTTTATATAAAAGTGCACAGTGTAGATCAATTTTATATAAAAGTGCATAGTGGAGATCAATTTTATATAAAAGTGCACAGTGGAGATCAATTTTATATAAAATTGCATAGTGGAGAACAATTTTATATAAAAGTTCATAGTGGAGATTAATTTTATATAAAAGTGCATAGTGGAGATCAATTTTATATAAAATTGCATAGTGGAGAACAATTTTATATAAAAGTTCATAGTGGAGATCAATTTTATATAAAAGTGCACAGTGGAGATCAATTTTATATAAAATTGCATAGTGGAGATCAATTTTATATAAAAGTGCATAGTGGAGATCAATTTTTATATAAAAATGCATAGTGGAGAACAATTTTATATAAAAGTGCATAGTGGAGATCAATTTTATATAAAAGTTCATAGTGGAGATCAATTTTATATAAAAGTTCATAGTGGAGATCAAGTTTATATAAAAGTGCACAGTGGAGATCAATTTTATATAAAATTGCATAGTGGAGAACAATTTTATATAAAAGTGCATAGTGGAGATCAATTTTTATATAAAAATGCATAGTGGAGATCAATTTTATATAAAAGTTCATAGTGGAGATCAATTTTATATAAAAGTGCACAGTGGAGATGAATTTTATATAAAAGTGCACAGTGGAGATCAATTTTATATAAAAGTGCATAGTGGAGATCAATTTTATATAAAAGTGCATAGTGGAGATCAATTTTATATAAAAGTGCACAGTGGAGATCAATTTTATATAAAATTGCATAGTGGAGAACAATTTTATATAAAAGTGCACAGTGGAGATCAATTTTTATATAAAAATGCATAGTGGAGAACAATTTTATATAAAAGTGCATAGAGGAGATCAATTTTTATATAAAAATGCATAGTGGAGATCAATTTTATATAAAAGTGCATAGTGGAGATCAATTTTATATAAAAGTGCACAGTGGAGATCAATTTTATATAAAAGTTCATAGTGGAGATCAATTTTATATAAAAGTGCACAGTGGAGATCAATTTTATATAAAAGTGCACAGTGTAGATCAATTTTATATAAAAGTGCATAGTGGAGATCAATTTTATATAAAAGTGCACAGTGGAGATCAATTTTATATAAAATTGCATAGTGGAGAACAATTTTATATAAAAGTTCATAGTGGAGATTAATTTTATATAAAAGTGCATAGTGGAGATCAATTTTATATAAAATTGCATAGTGGAGAACAATTTTATATAAAAGCTCATAGTGGAGATCAATTTTATATAAAAGTGCACAGTGAAGATCAATTTTATATAAAATTGCATAGTGGAGATCAATTTTATATAAAAGTGCATAGTGGAGATCAATTTTATATAAAAGTGCATAGTGGAGATCAATTTTTATATAAAAATGCATAGTGGAGAACAATTTTATATAAAAGTGCATAGTGGAGATCAATTTTATATAAAAGTTCATAGTGGAGATCAATTTTATATAAAATTGCATAGTGGAGAACAATTTTATATAAAGTGCATAGTGGAGATCAATTTTTATATAAAAATGCATAGTGGAGATCAATTTTATATAAAAGTGCACAGTGGAGATCAATTTTATATAAAATTGCATAGTGGAGAACAATTTTATATAAAAGTGCATAGTTGAGATCAATTTTGTATAAAAGTTCATAGTGGAGATCAATTTTATATAAAAGTGCACAGTGGAAATCAATTTTATATAAAAGTGCACAGTGGAGATCAATTTTATATAAAATTGCATAGTGGAGATCAATTTTATATAAAATTGCATAGTGGAGAACAATTTTATATAAAAGTGCATAGTGGAGATCAATTTTGTATAAAAGTTCATAGTGGAGATCAATTTTATATAAAAGTGCACAGTGGAAATCAATTTTATATAAAAGTGTACAGTGGAGATCAATTTTATATAAAATTGCATAGTGGAGAACAATTTTATATAAAAGTGCATAGTGGAGATCAATTTTTATATAAAAATGCATAGTGGAGATCAATTTTATATAAAATTGCATAGTGGAGAACAATTTTATATAAAAGTGCATAGTGGAGATCAATTTTTATATAAAAATGCATAGTGGAGATCAATTTTATATAAAAGTGCACAGTGGAGATCAATTTTATATAAAAATGCACAGTGGATATTAATTTTATATAAAAATGCATAGTGAAGATCAATTTTATATAAAAGTGCATAGTGGAGATCAATTATTAGAAAAAGTGCATAGTGGAGATCAATTTTATATAAAATTGCATAGTGGAGAACAATTTTATATAACAGTGCATAGTGGAGATCAATTTTTATATAAAAATGCATAGTGGAGATCAATTTTATATAAAATTGCATAGTGGAGATCAATTTTATATAAAAGTGCATAGTGGAGATCACTTTTTATATAAAAATGCATAGTGGAGATCAATTTCATATAAAAGTGCATAGTGGAGATCAATTTTATATAAAAGTTCATAGTGGAGATGAAGTTTATATAAAAGTGCACAGTGGAGATCAATTTTATATAAAATTGCATAGTGGAGAACAATTTTATATAAAAGTGCATAGTGGAGATCAATTTTTATATAAAAATGCATAGTGCAGATCAAGTTTATATAAAAGTGCACAGTGGAGATCAATTTTATATAAAATTGCATAGTGGAGAACAATTTTATATAAAAGTGCACAGTGGAGATCAATTTTTATAAAAAAATGCATAGTGGAGATCAATTTTATATAAAAGTTCATAGTGGAGATCAATTTTATATAAAAGTGCACAGTGGAGATCAATTTTATATAAAAGTGCACAGTGGAGATCAATTTTATATAAAATTGCATAGTGGAGATCAATTTTATATAAAAGTGCATAGTGGAGATCAATTTTATATAAAAGTGCATAGTGGAGATCAATTTTATATAAAAGTGCACAGTGGAGATCAATTTTTTATAAAATTGCATAGTGGAGAACAATTTTATATAAAAGTGCATAGTGGAGATCAATTTGTATATAAAAATGCATAGTGGAGAACAATTTTATATAAAAGTGCATAGTGGAGATCAATTTTTATATAAAAATGCATAGTGGAGATCAATTTTATATAAAAGTGCATAGTGGAGATCAATTTTATATAAAAGTGCACAGTGGAGATCAATTTTATATAAAAGTTCATAGCGGAGATCAATTTTATATAAAAGTGCATAGTGGAGATCAATTTTATATAAAAGTGCATAATGGAGATCAATTTTTATATAAAAATGCATAGTGGAGAACAATTTTATATAAAAGTGCATAGTGGAGATCAATTTTATATAAAAGTTCATAGTGGAGATCAATTTTATATAAAAGTGCACAGTGGAGATCAATTTTATATAAAATTGCATAGTGGAGAACAATTTTATATAAAAGTGCATAGTGGAGATCAATTTTTATATAAAAATGCATAGTGGAGATCAATTTTATATAAAAGTGCACAGTGGAGATCAATTTTATATAAAATTGCATAGTGGAGAACAATTTTATATAAAAGTGCATAGTGGAGATCAATTTTGTATAAAAGTTCATAGTGGAGATCAATTTTATATAAAAGTGCACAGTGGAAATCAATTTTATATAAAAGTGCACAGTAGAGATCAATTTTATATAAAATTGCATAGTGGAGATCAATTTTATATAAAATTTCATAGTGGAGAACAATTTTATATAAAAGTGCATAGTGGAGATCAATTTTGTATAAAAGTTCATAGTGGAGATCAATTTTATATAAAAGTGCACAGTGGAAATCAATTTTATATAAAAGTGCACAGTGGAGATCAATTTTATATAAAATTGCATAGTGGAGAACAATTTTATATAAAAGTGCATAGTGGAGATCAATTTTTATATAAAAATGCATAGTGGAGATCAATTTTATATAAAATTGCATAGTGGAGAACAATTTTATATAAAAGTGCATAGTGGAGATCAATTTTTATATAAAAATGCATAGTGGAGATCAATTTTATATAAAAGTGCACAGTGGAGATCAATTTTATATAAAAATGCACAGTGGATATCAATTTTATATAAAAATGCATAGTGAAGATCAATTTTATATAAAAGTGCATAGTGGAGATCAATTATTAGAAAAAGTGCATAGTGGAGATCAATTTTATATAAAATTGCATAGTGGAGAACAATTTTATATAAAAGTGCATAGTGGAGATCAATTTTTATATAAAAATGCATAGTGGAGATCAATTTTATATAAAATTGCATAGTGGAGATCAATTTTATATAAAAGTGCATAGTGGAGATCAATTTTTATATAAAAATGCATAGTGGAGATCAATTTCATATAAAAGTGCATAGTGGAGATCAATTTTATATAAAAGTTCATAGTGGAGATCAAGTTTATATAAAAGTGCACAGTGGAGATCAATTTTATATAAAATTGCATAGTGGAGAACAATTTTATATAAAAGTGCATAGTGGAGATCAATTTGTATATAAAAATGCATAGTGGAGAACAATTTTATATAAAAGTGCATAGAGGAGATCAATTTTTATATAAAAGTGCACAGTGGAGATCAATTTTATATAAAATTGCATAGTGGAGAACAATTTTATATAAAAGTGCATAGTGGAGATCAATTTTGTATAAAAGTTCATAGTGGAGATCAATTTTATATAAAAGTGCACAGTGGAAATCAATTTTATATAAAAGTGCACAGTGGAGATCAATTTTATATAAAATTGCATAGTGGAGATCAATTTTATATAAAATTGCATAGTGGAGAACAATTTTATATAAAAGTGCATAGTGGAGATCAATTTTGTATAAAAGTTCATAGTGGAGATCAATTTTATATAAAAGTGCACAGTGGAAATCAATTTTATATAAAAGTGCACAGTGGAGATCAATTTTATATAAAATTGCATAGTGGAGAACAATTTTATATAAAAGTGCATAGTGGAGATCAATTTTTATATAAAAATGCATAGTGGAGATCAATTTTATATAAAATTGCATAGTGGAGAACAATTTTATATAAAAGTGCATAGTGGAGATCAATTTTTATATAAAAATGCATAGTGGAGATCAATTTTATATAAAAGTGCACAGTGGATATCAATTTTATATAAAAATGCATAGTGAAGATCAATTTTATATAAAAGTGCATAGTGGAGATCAATTATTAGAAAAAGTGCACAGTGGAGATCAATTTTATATAAAAGTTCATAGTGGAGATCAATTTTATATAAAAGTGCACAGTGGAGATCAATTTTATATAAAAGTGCACAGTGGAGATCAATTTTATATAAAAATGCACAGTGGATATCAATTTTATATAAAAATGCATAGTGAAGATCAATTTTATATAAAAGTGCATAGTGGAGATCAATTATTAGAAAAAGTGCATAGTGGAGATCAATTTTATATAAAATTGCATAGTGGAGAACAATTTTATATAAAAGTGCACAGTGGAGATCAATTTTTATAAAAAAAATGCATAGTGGAGATCAATTTTATATAAAAGTTCATAGTGGAGATCAATTTTATATAAAAGTGCACAGTGGAGATCAATTTTATATAAAATTGCATAGTGGAGATCAATTTTATATAAAAGTGCATAGTGGAGATCAATTTTATATAAAAGTGCATAGTGGAGATCAATTTTATATAAAAGTGCACAGTGGAGATCAATTTTATATAAAATTGCATAGTGGAGAACAATTTTATATAAAAGTGCATAGTGGAGATCAATTTGTATATAAAAATGCATAGTGGAGAACAATTTTATATAAAAGTGCATAGAGGAGATCAATTTTTATATAAAAATGCATAGTGGAGATCAAGTTTATATAAAAGTGCATAGTGGAGATCAATTTTATATAAAAGTGCACAGTGGAGATCAATTTTATATAAAAGTTCATAGTGGAGATCAATTTTATATAAAAGTGCACAGTGGAGATCAATTTTATATAAAAGTGCACAGTGGAGATCAATTTTATATATAATTGCATAGTGGAGATCCATTTTATATAAAAGTGCACAGTGTAGATCAATTTTATATAAAAGTGCATAGTGGAGATCAATTTTATATAAAAGTGCACAGTGGAGATCAATTTTATATAAAAGTGCATAGTGGAGATAAATTTTTATATAAAAATGCATAGTGGAGAACAATTTTATATAAAAATGCATAGAGGAGATCAATTTTTATATAAAAATGCATAGTGGAGATCAATTTTATATAAAAGTGCATAGTGGAGATCAATTTTATATAAAAGTTCATAGTGGAGATCAATTTTATATAAAAGTGCACAGTGGAGATCAATTTTATATAAAAGTGCACAGTGTAGATCAATTTTATATAAAAGTGCATAGTGGAGATCAATTTTATATAAAAGTGCACAGTGGAGATCAATTTTATATAAAATTGCATAGTGGAGATCAATTTTATATAAAAGTTCATAGTGGAGATCAATTTTATATAAAATTGCATAGTGGAGAACAATTTTATATAAAAGTTCATAGTGGAGATTAATTTTATATAAAAGTGCATAGTGGAGATCAATTTTATATAAAATTGCATAGTGGAGAACAATTTTATATAAAAGTTCATAGTGGAGATCAATTTTATATAAAAGTGCATAGTGGAGATCAATTTTATATAAAATTGCATAGTGGAGATCAATTTTATATAAAAGTGCATAGTGGAGATCAATTTTATATAAAAGTGCACAGTGGAGATCAATTTTATATAAAATTGCATAGTGGAGATCAATTTTATATAAAAGTGCATAGTGGAGATCAATTTTATATAAAAGTGCATAGTGGAGATCAATTTTATATAAAAGTGCATAGTGGAGATCAATTTTATATAAAAGTGCACAGTGGAGATCAATTTTATATAAAATTGCATAGTGGAGAACAATTTTATATAAAAGTGCATAGTGGAGATCAATTTTTATATAAAAATGCATAGTGGAGAACAATTTTATATAAAAGTGCATAGTGGAGATCAATTTTTATATAAAAATGCATAGTGGAGATCAATTTTATATAAAAGTGCATAGTGGAGATCAATTTTATATAAAAGTGCACAGTGGAGATCAATTTTATATAAAAGTTCATAGTGGAGATCAATTTTATATAAAAGTGCACAGTGGAGATCAATTTTATATAAAAGTGCACAGTGGAGATCAATTTTATATATAATTGCATAGTGGAGATCCATTTTATATAAAAGTGCACAGTGGAGATCAATTTTATATAAAATTGCATAGTGGAGAACAATTTTATATAAAAGTTCATAGTGGAGATTAATTTTATATAAAAGTGCATAGTGGAGATCAATTTTATATAAAATTGCATAGTGGAGAACAATTTTATATAAAAGTTCATAGTGGAGATCAATTTTATATAAAAGTGCACAGTGGAGATCAATTTTATATAAAATTGCATAGTGGAGATCAATTTTATATAAAAGTGCATAGTGGAGATCAATTTTTATATAAAAATGCATAGTGGAGAACAATTTTATATAAAAGTGCATAGTGGAGATCAATTTTATATAAAAGTTCATAGTGGAGATCAATTTTATATAAAAGTTCATAGTGGAGATCAAGTTTATATAAAAGTGCACAGTGGAGATCAATTTTATATAAAATTGCATAGTGGAGAACAATTTTATATAAAAGTGCATAGTGGAGTTCAATTTTTATATAAAAATGCATAGTGGAGATCAATTTTATATAAAAGTTCATAGTGGAGATCAATTTTATATAAAAGTGCACAGTGGAGATGAATTTTATATAAAAGTGCACAGTGGAGATCAATTTTATATAAAATTGCATAGTGGAGATCAATTTTATATAAAAGTGCATAGTGGAGATCAATTTTATATAAAAGTGCATAGTGGAGATCAATTTTATATAAAAGTGCACAGTGGAGATCAATTTTATATAAAATTGCATAGTGGAGAACAATTTTATATAAAAGTGCATAGCGGAGATCAATTTTTATATAAAAATGCATAGTGGAGAACAATTTTATATAAAAGTGCATAGAGGAGATCAATTTTTATATAAAAATGCATAGTGGAGATCAATTTTATATAAAAGTGCATAGTGGAGATCAATTTTATATAAAAGTGCACAGTGGAGATCAATTTTATATAAAAGTTCATAGTGGAGATCAATTTTATATAAAAGTGCACAGTGGAGATCAATTTTATATAAAAGTGCACAGTGGAGATCAATTTTATATAAAAGTGCATAGTGGAGATCAATTTTATATAAAAGTGCACAGTGGAGATCAATTTTATATAAAATTGCATAGTGGAGAACAATTTTATATAAAAGTTCATAGTGGAGATTAATTTTATATAAAAGTGCATAGTGGAGATCAATTTTATATAAAATTGCATAGTGGAGAACAATTTTATATAAAAGTTCATAGTGGAGATCAATTTTATATAAAAGTGCACAGTGGAGATCAATTTTATATAAAATTGCATAGTGGAGATCAATTTTATATAAAAGTGCATAGTGGAGATCAATTTTTATATAAAAATGCATAGTGGAGAACAATTTTATATAAAAGTGCATAGTGGAGATCAATTTTATATAAAAGTTCATAGTGGAGATCAATTTTATATAAAAGTGCACAGTGGAGATCAATTTTATATAAAAGTGCACAGTGGAGATCAATTTTATATAAAATTGCATAGTGGAGATCAATTTTATATAAAAGTGCATAGTGGAGATCAATTTTATATAAAAGTGCATAGTGGAGATCAATTTTTATATAAAAATGCATAGTGTAGAACAATTTTATATAAAAGTGCATAGTGGAGATCAATTTTATATAAAAGTTCATAGTGGAGATCAATTTTATATAAAATTGCATAGTGGAGAACAATTTTATATAAAGTGCATAGTGGAGATCAATTTTTATATAAAAATGCATAGTGGAGATCAATTTTATATAAAAGTGCACAGTGGAGATCAATTTTATATAAAATTGCATAGTGGAGAACAATTTTATATAAAAGTGCATAGTGGAGATCAATTTTTATATAAAAATGCATAGTGGAGATCAATTTTATATAAAAGTGCACAGTGGAGATCAATTTTATATAAAATTGCATAGTGGAGAACAATTTTTTATAAAAGTGCATAGTTGAGATCAATTTTGTATAAAAGTTCATAGTGGAGATCAATTTTATATAAAAGTGCACAGTGGAGATCAATTTTATATAAAATTGCATAGTGGAGAACAATTTTATATAAAAGTGCATAGTGGAGATCAATTTGTATATAAAAATGCATAGTGGAGAACAATTTTATATAAAAGTGCATAGAGGAGATCAATTTTTATATAAAAATGCATAGTGGAGATCAATTTTATATAAAAGTGCATAGTGGAGATCAATTTTATATAAAAGTGCACAGTGGAGATCAATTTTATATAAAAGTTCATAGTGGAGATCAATTTTATATAAAAGTGCATAGTGGAGATCAATTTTATATAAAAGTGCATAATGGAGATCAATTTTTATATAAAAATGCATAGTGGAGAACAATTTTATATAAAAGTGCATAGTGGAGATCAATTTTATATAAAAGTTCATAGTGGAGATCAATTTTATATAAAAGTGCACAGTGGAGATCAATTTTATATAAAATTGCATAGTGGAGAACAATTTTATATAAAAGTGCATAGTGGAGATCAATTTTTATATAAAAATGCATAGTGGAGATCAATTTTATATAAAAGTGCACAGTGGAGATCAATTTTATATAAAATTGCATAGTGGAGAACAATTTTATATAAAAGTGCATAGTGGAGATCAATTTTGTATAAAAGTTCATAGTGGAGATCAATTTTATATAAAAGTGCACAGTGGAAATCAATTTTATATAAAAGTGCACAGTGGAGATCAATTTTATATAAAATTGCATAGTGGAGATCAATTTTATATAAAATTGCATAGTGGAGAACAATTTTATATAAAAGTGCATAGTGGAGATCAATTTTGTATAAAAGTTCATAGTGGAGATCAATTTTATATAAAAGTGCACAGTGGAAATCAATTTTATATAAAAGTGCACAGTGGAGATCAATTTTATATAAAATTGCATAGTGGAGAACAATTTTATATAAAAGTGCATAGTGGAGATCAATTTTTATATAAAAATGCATAGTGGAGATCAATTTTATATAAAATTGCATAGTGGAGAACAATTTTATATAAAAGTGCATAGTGGAGATCAATTTTTATATAAAAATGCATAGTGGAGATCAATTTTATATAAAAGTGCACAGTGGAGATCAATTTTATATAAAAATGCACAGTGGATATCAATTTTATATAAAAATGCATAGTGAAGATCAATTTTATATAAAAGTGCATAGTGGAGATCAATTATTAGAAAGTGCATAGTGGAGATCAATTTTATATAAAATTGCATAGTGGAGAACAATTTTATATAAAAGTGCATAGTGGAGATCAATTTTTATATAAAAATGCATAGTGGAGATCAATTTTATATAAAATTGCATAGTGGAGATCAATTTTATATAAAAGTGCATAGTGGAGATCAATTTTTATATAAAAATGCATAGTGGAGATCAATTTCATATAAAAGTGCATAGTGGAGATCAATTTTATATAAAAGTTCATAGTGGAGATCAAGTTTATATAAAAGTGCACAGTGGAGATCAATTTTATATAAAATTGCATAGTGGAGAACAATTTTATATAAAAGTGCATAGTGGAGATCAATTTTTATATAAAAATGCATAGTGCAGATCAAGTTTATATAAAAGTGCACAGTGGAGATCAATTTTATATAAAATTGCATAGTGGAGAACAATTTTATATAAAAGTGCACAGTGGAGATCAATTTTTATAAAAAAATGCATAGTGGAGATCAATTTTATATAAAAGTTCATAGTGGAGATCAATTTTATATAAAAGTGCACAGTGGAGATCAATTTTATATAAAAGTGCACAGTGGAGATCAATTTTATATAAAATTGCATAGTGGAGATCAATTTTATATAAAAGTGCATAGTGGAGATCAATTTTATATAAAAGTGCATAGTGGAGATCAATTTTATATAAAAGTGCACAGTGGAGATCAATTTTATATAAAATTGCATAGTGGAGAACAATTTTATATAAAAGTGCATAGTGGAGATCAATTTTTATATAAAAATGCATAGTGGAGAACAATTTTATATAAAAGTGCATAGTGGAGATCAATTTTTATATAAAAATGCATAGTGGAGATCAATTTTATATAAAAGTGCATAGTGGAGATCAATTTTATATAAAAGTGCACAGTGGAGATCAATTTTATATAAAAGTTCATAGTGGAGATCAATTTTATATAAAAGTGCACAGTGGAGATCAATTTTATATAAAAGTGCACAGTGGAGATCAATTTTATATATAATTGCATAGTGGAGATCCATTTTATATAAAAGTGCACAGTGGAGATCAATTTTATATAAAATTGCATAGTGGAGAACAATTTTATATAAAAGTTCATAGTGGAGATTAATTTTATATAAAAGTGCATAGTGGAGATCAATTTTATATAAAATTGCATAGTGGAGAACAATTTTATATAAAAGTTCATAGTGGAGATCAATTTTATATAAAAGTGCACAGTGGAGATCAATTTTATATAAAATTGCATAGTGGAGATCAATTTTATATAAAAGTGCATAGTGGAGATCAATTTTTATATAAAAATGCATAGTGGAGAACAATTTTATATAAAAGTGCATAGTGGAGATCAATTTTATATAAAAGTTCATAGTGGAGATCAATTTTATATAAAAGTTCATAGTGGAGATCAAGTTTATATAAAAGTGCACAGTGGAGATCAATTTTATATAAAATTGCATAGTGGAGAACAATTTTATATAAAAGTGCATAGTGGAGATCAATTTTTATATAAAAATGCATAGTGGAGATCAATTTTATATAAAAGTTCATAGTGGAGATCAATTTTATATAAAAGTGCACAGTGGAGATGAATTTTATATAAAAGTGCACAGTGGAGATCAATTTTATATAAAATTGCATAGTGGAGATCAATTTTATATAAAAGTGCATAGTGGAGATCAATTTTATATAAAAGTGCATAGTGGAGATCAATTTTATATAAAAGTGCACAGTGGAGATCAATTTTATATAAAATTGCATAGTGGAGAACAATTTTATATAAAAGTGCATAGCGGAGATCAATTTTTATATAAAAATGCATAGTGGAGAACAATTTTATATAAAAGTGCATAGAGGAGATCAATTTTTATATAAAAATGCATAGTGGAGATCAATTTTATATAAAAGTGCATAGTGGAGATCAATTTTATATAAAAGTGCACAGTGGAGATCAATTTTATATAAAAGTTCATAGTGGAGATCAATTTTATATAAAAGTGCACAGTGGAGATCAATTTTATATAAAAGTGCACAGTGTAGATCAATTTTATATAAAAGTGCATAGTGGAGATCAATTTTATATAAAAGTGCACAGTGGAGATCAATTTTATATAAAATTGCATAGTGGAGAACAATTTTATATAAAAGTTCATAGTGGAGATTAATTTTATATAAAAGTGCATAGTGGAGATCAATTTTATATAAAATTGCATAGTGGAGAACAATTTTATATAAAAGTTCATAGTGGAGATCAATTTTATATAAAAGTGCACAGTGGAGATCAATTTTATATAAAATTGCATAGTGGAGATCAATTTTATATAAAAGTGCATAGTGGAGATCAATTTTTATATAAAAATGCATAGTGGAGAACAATTTTATATAAAAGTGCATAGTGGAGATCAATTTTATATAAAAGTTCATAGTGGAGATCAATTTTATATAAAAGTGCACAGTGGAGATCAATTTTATATAAAAGTGCACAGTGGAGATCAATTTTATATAAAATTGCATAGTGGAGATCAATTTTATATAAAAGTGCATAGTGGAGATCAATTTTATATAAAAGTGCATAGTGGAGATCAATTTTTATATAAAAATGCACAGTGGAGAACAATTTTATATAAAAGTGCATAGTGGAGATCAATTTTATATAAAAGTTCATAGTGGAGATCAATTTTATATAAAATTGCATAGTGGAGAACAATTTTATATAAAGTGCATAGTGGAGATCAATTTTTATATAAAAATGCATAGTGGAGATCAATTTTATATAAAAGTGCACAGTGGAGATCAATTTTATATAAAATTGCATAGTGGAGAACAATTTTATATAAAAGTGCATAGTGGAGATCAATTTTTATATAAAAATGCATAGTGGAGATCAATTTTATATAAAAGTGCACAGTGGAGATCAATTTTATATAAAATTGCATAGTGGAGAACAATTTTATATAAAAGTGCATAGTTGAGATCAATTTTGTATAAAAGTTCATAGTGGAGATCAATTTTATATAAAAGTGCACAGTGGAAATCAATTTTATATAAAAGTGCACAGTGGAGATCAATTTTATATAAAATTGCATAGTGGAGATCAATTTTATATAAAATTGCATAGTGGAGAACAATTATATATAAAAGTGCATAGTGGAGATCAATTTTGTATAAAAGTTCATAGTGGAGATCAATTTTATATAAAAGTGCACAGTGGAAATCAATTTTATATAAAAGTGCACAGTGGAGATCAATTTTATATAAAATTGCATAGTGGAGAACAATTTTATATAAAAGTGCATAGTGGAGATCAATTTTTATATAAAAATGCATAGTGGAGATCAATTTTATATAAAATTGCATAGTGGAGAACAATTTTATATAAAAGTGCATAGTGGAGATCAATTTTTATATAAAAATGCATAGTGGAGATCAATTTTATATAAAAGTGCACAGTGGAGATCAATTTTATATAAAAATGCACAGTGGATATTAATTTTATATAAAAATGCATAGTGAAGATCAATTTTATATAAAAGTGCATAGTGGAGATCAATTATTAGAAAAAGTGCATAGTGGAGATCAATTTTATATAAAATTGCATAGTGGAGAACAATTTTATATAAAAGTGCATAGTGGAGATCAATTTTTATATAAAAATGCATAGTGGAGATCAATTTTATATAAAATTGCATAGTGGAGATCAATTTTATATAAAAGTGCATAGTGGAGATCAATTTTTATATAAAAATGCATAGTGGAGATCAATTTCATATAAAAGTGCATAGTGGAGATCAATTTTATATAAAAGTTCATAGTGGAGATGAAGTTTATATAAAAGTGCACAGTGGAGATCAATTTTATATAAAATTGCATAGTGGAGAACAATTTTATATAAAAGTGCATAGTGGAGATCAATTTTTATATAAAAATGCATAGTGCAGATCAAGTTTATATAAAAGTGCACAGTGGAGATCAATTTTATATAAAATTGCATAGTGGAGAACAATTTTATATAAAAGTGCACAGTGGAGATTAATTTTTATAAAAAAATGCATAGTGGAGATCAATTTTATATAAAAGTTCATAGTGGAGATCAATTTTATATAAAAGTGCACAGTGGAGATCAATTTTATATAAAAGTGCATAGTGGAGATCAATTTTATATAAAAGTGCACAGTGGAGATCAATTTTATATAAAATTGCATAGTGGAGAACAATTTTATATAAAAGTGCATAGTGGAGATCAATTTGTATATAAAAATGCATAGTGGAGAACAATTTTATATAAAAGTGCATAGAGGAGATCAATTTTTATATAAAAATGCATAGTGGAGATCAATTTTATATAAAAGTGCATAGTGGAGATCAATTTTATATAAAAGTGCACAGTGGAGATCAATTTTATATAAAAGTTCATAGTGGAGATCAATTTTATATAAAAGTGCATAGTGGAGATCAATTTTATATAAAAGTGCATAATGGAGATCAATTTTTATATAAAAATGCATAATGGAGAACAATTTTATATAAAAGTGCATAGTGGAGATCAATTTTATATAAAAGTTCATAGTGGAGATCAATTTTATATAAAAGTGCACAGTGGAGATCAATTTTATATAAAATTGCATAGTGGAGAACAATTTTATATAAAAGTGCATAGTGGAGATCAATTTTTATATAAAAATGCATAGTGGAGATCAATTTTATATAAAAGTGCACAGTGGAGATCAATTTTATATAAAATTGCATAGTAGAGAACAATTTTATATAAAAGTGCATAGTGGAGATCAATTTTGTATAAAAGTTCATAGTGGAGATCAATTTTATATAAAAGTGCACAGTGGAAATCAATTTTATATAAAAGTGCACAGTGGAGATCAATTTTATATAAAATTGCATAGTGGAGATCAATTTTATATAAAATTGCATAGTGGAGAACAATTTTATATAAAAGTGCATAGTGGAGATCAATTTTGTATAAAAGTTCATAGTGGAGATCAATTTTATATAAAAGTGCACAGTGGAAATCAATTTTATATAAAAGTGCACAGTGGAGATCAATTTTATATAAAATTGCATAGTGGAGAACAATTTTATATAAAAGTGCATAGTGGAGATCAATTTTTATATAAAAATGCATAGTGGAGATCAATTTTATATAAAATTGCATAGTGGAGAACAATTTTATATAAAAGTGCATAGTGGAGATCAATTTTTATATAAAAATGCATAGTGGAGATCAATTTTATATAAAAGTGCACAGTGGAGATCAATTTTATATAAAAATGCACAGTGGATATCAATTTTATATAAAAATGCATAGTGAAGATCAATTTTATATAAAAGTGCATAGTGGAGATCAATTATTAGAAAGTGCATAGTGGAGATCAATTTTATATAAAATTGCATAGTGGAGAACAATTTTATATAAAAGTGCATAGTGGAGATCAATTTTTATATAAAAATGCATAGTGGAGATCAATTTTATATAAAATTGCATAGTGGAGATCAATTTTATATAAAAGTGCATAGTGGAGATCAATTTTTATATAAAAATGCATAGTGGAGATCAATTTCATATAAAAGTGCATAGTGGAGATCAATTTTATATAAAAGTTCATAGTGGAGATCAAGTTTATATAAAAGTGCACAGTGGAGATCAATTTTATATAAAATTGCATAGTGGAGAACAATTTTATATAAAAGTGCATAGTGGAGATCAATTTTTATATAAAAATGCATAGTGCAGATCAAGTGTATATAAAAGTGCACAGTGGAGATCAATTTTATATAAAATTGCATAGTGGAGAACAATTTTATATAAAAGTGCACAGTGGAGATCAATTTTTATAAAAAAAGGCATAGTGGAGATCAATTTTATATAAAAGTTCATAGTGGAGATCAATTTTATATAAAAGTGCACAGTGGAGATCAATTTTATATAAAAGTGCACAGTGGAGATCAATTTTATATAAAATTGCATAGTGGAGATCAATTTTATATAAAAGTGCATAGTGGAGATCAATTTTATATAAAAGTGCATAGTGGAGATCAATTTTATATAAAGTGCACAGTGGAGATCAATTTTATATAAAATTGCATAGTGGAGAACAATTTTATATAAAAGTGCATAGTGGAGATCAATTTGTATATAAAAATGCATAGTGGAGAACAATTTTATATAAAAGTGCATAGAGGAGATCAATTTTTATATAAAAATGCATAGTGGAGATCAATTTTATATAAAAGTGCATAGTGGAGATCAATTTTATATAAAAGTGCACAGTGGAGATCAATTTTATATAAAAGTTCATAGTGGAGATCAATTTTATATAAAAGTGCATAGTGGAGATCAATTTTATATAAAAGTGCATAATGGAGATCAATTTTTATATAAAAATGCATAGTGGAGACCAATTTTATATAAAAGTGCATAGTGGAGATCAATTTTATATAAAAGTTCATAGTGGAGATCAATTTTATATAAAAGTGCACAGTGGAGATCAATTTTATATAAAATTGCATAGTGGAGAACAATTTTATATAAAAGTGCATAGTGGAGATCAATTTTTATATAAAAATGCATAGTGGAGATCAATTTTATATAAAAGTGCACAGTGGAGATCAATTTTATATAAAATTGCATAGTGGAGAACAATTTTATATAAAAGTGCATAGTGGAGATCAATTTTGTATAAAAGTTCATAGTGGAGATCAATTTTATATAAAAGTGCACAGTGGAAATCAATTTTATATAAAAGTGCACAGTGGAGATCAATTTTATATAAAATTGCATAGTGGAGATCAATTTTATATAAAATTGCATAGTGGAGAACAATTTTATATAAAAGTGCATAGTGGAGATCAATTTTGTATAAAAGTTCATAGTGGAGATCAATTTTATATAAAAGTGCACAGTGGAAATCAATTTTATATAAAAGTGCACAGTGGAGATCAATTTTATATAAAATTGCACAGTGGAGAACAATTTTATATAAAAGTGCATAGTGGAGATCAATTTTTATATAAAAATGCATAGTGGAGATCAATTTTATATAAAATTGCATAGTGGAGAACAATTTTATATAAAAGTGCATAGTGGAGATCAATTTTTATATAAAAATGCATAGTGGAGATCAATTTTATATAAAAGTGCACAGTGGAGATCAATTTTATATAAAAATGCACAGTGGATATCAATTTTATATAAAAATGCACAGTGAAGATCAATTTTATATAAAAGTGCATAGTGGAGATCAATTATTAGAAAAAGTGCATAGTGGAGATCAATTTTATATAAAATTGCATAGTGGAGAACAATTTAATATAAAAGTGCACAGTGGAGATCAATTTTTATAAAAAAAATGCATAGTGGAGATCAATTTTATATAAAAGTTCATAGTGGAGATCAATTTTATATAAAAGTGCACAGTGGAGATCAATTTTATATAAAATTGCATAGTGGAGATCAATTTTATATAAAAGTGCATAGTGGAGATCAATTTTATATACAAGTGCATAGTGGAGACCAATTTTATATAAAAGTGCACAGTGGAGATCAATTTTATATAAAATTGCATAGTGGAGAACAATTTTATATAAAAGTGCATAGTGGAGATCAATTTGTATATAAAAATGCATAGTGGAGAACAATTTTATATAAAAGTGCATAGAGGAGATCAATTTTTATATAAAAATGCATAGTGGAGATCAAGTTTATATAAAAGTGCATAGTGGAGATCAATTTTATATAAAAGTGCACAGTGGAGATCAATTTTATATAAAAGTTCATAGTGGAGATCAATTTTATATAAAAGTGCACAGTGGAGATCAATTTTATATAAAAGTGCACAGTGGAGATCAATTTTATATATAATTGCATAGTGGAGATCCATTTTATATAAAAGTGCACAGTGTAGATCAATTTTATATAAAAGTGCATAGTGGAGATCAATTTTATATAAAAGTGCACAGTGGAGATCAATTTTATATAAAAGTGCATAGTGGAGATAAATTTTTATATAAACATGCATAGTGGAGAACAATTTTATATAAAAGTGCATAGAGGAGATCAATTTTTATATAAAAATGCATAGTGGAGATCAATTTTATATAAAAGTGCATAGTGGAGATCAATTTTATATAAAAGTGCACAGTGGAGATCAATTTTATATAAAAGTTCATAGTGGAGATCAATTTTATATAAAAGTGCACAGTGGAGATCAATTTTATATAAAAGTGCACAGTGTAGATCAATTTTATATAAAAGTGCATAGTGGAGATCAATTTTATATAAAAGTGCACAGTGGAGATCAATTTTATATAAACTTGCATAGTGGAGAACAATTTTATATAAAAGTTCATAGTGGAGATCAATTTTATATAAAAGTGCACAGTGGAGATCAATTTTATATAAAATTGCATAGTGGAGATCAATTTTATCTAAAAGTGCATAGTGGAAATCAATTTTTATATAAAAATGCATAGTGGAGAACAATTTTAAATAAAAGTGCATAGTGGAGATCAATTTTATATAAAAGTTCATAGTGGAGATCAATTTTATATAAAAGTGCACAGTGAAGTTCAATTTTATATAAAAGTGCACAGTGGAGATCAATTTTATATAAAATTGCATAGTGGAGATCAATTTTATATAAAAGTGCATAGTGGAGATCAATTTTATATAAAAGTGCATAGTGGAGATCAATTTTTATATAAAAATGCATAGTGGAGAACAATTTTATATAAAAGTGCATAGTGGAGATCAATTTTATATAAAAGTTCATAGTGGAGATCAATTTTATATAAAAGTGCACAGTGGAGATCAATTTTATATAAAATTGCATAGTGGAGAACAATTTTATATAAAAGTGCATAGTGGAGATCAATTTTTATATAAAAATGCATAGTGGAGATGAATTTTATATAAAAGTGCACAGTGGAGATCAATTTTATATAAAATTGCATAGTGGAGAACAATTTTATATAAAAGTGCATAGTGGAGATCAATTTTGTATAAAAGTTCATAGTGGAGATCAATTTTATATAAAAGTGCACAGTGGAAATCAATTTTATATAAAAGTGCACAGTGGAGATCAATTTTATATAAAATTGCATAGTGGACAACAATTTTATATAAAAGTGCATAGTGGAGATCAATTTTGTATAAAAGTTCATAGTGGAGATCAATTTTATATAAAAGTGCACAGTGGAAATCAATTTTATATAAAAGTGCACAGTGGAGATCAATTTTATATAAAATTGCATAGTGGAGAACAATTTTATATAAAAGTGCATAGTGGAGATCAATTTTTATATAAAAATGCATAGTGGAGATCAATTTTATATAAAATTGCATAGTGGAGAACAATTTTATATAAAAGTGCATAGTGGAGATCAATTTTTATATAAAAATGCATAGTGGAGATCAATTTTATATAAAAGTGCACAGTGGAGATCAATTTTATATAAAAATGCACAGTGGATATCAATTTTATATAAAAATGCATGGTGAAGATCAATTTTATATAAAAGTGCATAGTGGAGATCAATTATTAGAAAAAGTGCATAGTGGAGATCAATTTTATATAAAATTGCATAGTGGAGAACAATTTTATATAAAAGTGCATAGTGAAGATCAATTTTATATAAAAGAGCACAGTGGAGATCAATTTTATATAAAATTGCACAGTGGAGATCAATTTGATATAAAAGTGCACAGTGGAGATCAATTTTATATAAAATTGCATAGTGGAGATCAATTTTATATAAAAGTGCATAGTGAAGATCAATTTTATATAAAAGTGCATAGTGGAGATCAATTTTATATAAAAGTGCACAGTGGAGATCAATTTTATATAAAATTGCATAGTGGAGAACAATTTTATATAAAAGTGCATAGTGGAGATCAATTTTTATATAAAAATGCATAGTGGAGATCAATTTTATATAAAATTGCATAGTGGAGATCAATTTTATATAAAAGTGCATAGTGGAGATCAATTTTTATATAAAAATGCATAGTGGAGATCAATTTCATATAAAAGTGCATAGTGGAGATCAATTTTATATAAAAGTTCATAGTGGAGATCAAGTTTATATAAAAGTGCACAGTGGAGATCAATTTTATATAAAATTGCATAGTGGAGAACAATTTTATATAAAAGTGCATAGTGGAGATCAATTTTTATATAAAAATGCATAGTGGAGATCAAGTTTATATAAAAGTGCATAGTGGAGATCAATTTTTATATAAAAATGCATAGTGGAGATCAATTTTATATAAAAGTGCACAGTGGAGATCAATTTTAAATAAAAGTGCACAGTGGAGATCAATTTTATATAAAAGTTCATAGTGGAGATCAATTTTATAGAAAAGTGCACAGTGGAGATCAATTTTATATAAAATTGCATAGTGGAGAACAATTTTATATAAAAGTGCATAGTGGAGATCAATTTTTATATAAAAATGCATAGTGGAGATCAATTTTATATAAAATTGCATAGTGGAAATCAATTTTATATAAAAGTGCATTTTGGAGATCAATTTTATATAAAAGTGCATAGTGGAGATCAAATTTATATAAAAGTGCATAGTGGAGATCAATTTTATATAAAAATGCATAGTGGAGAACAATTTTATATAAAAGTTCATAGTGGAGATCAATTTTATATAAAAGTGCACAGTGGAGATCAATTTTATATAAAATTGCATAGTGGAGATCAATTTTATATAAAAGTGCATAGTGGAGATCAATTTTTATATAAAAATGCATAGTGGAGAACAATTTTATATAAAAGTGCATAGTGGAGATCAATTTTATATAAAAGTTCATAGTGGAGATCAATTTTATATAAAAGTGCACAGTGGAGATCAATTTTATATAAAATTGCATAGTGGAGAACAATTTTATATAAAAGTGCATAGTGGAGATCAATTTTTATATAAAAATGCATAGTGGAGATCAATTTTATATAAAAGTGCACAGTGGAGATCAATTTTATATAAAATTGCATAGTGGAGAACAATTTTATATAAAAGTGCATAGTGGAGATCAATTTTGTATAAAAGTTCATAGTGGAGATCAATTTTATATAAAAGTGCACAGTGGAAATCAATTTTATATAAAAGTGCACAGTGGAGATCAATTTTATATAAAATTGCATAGTGGACAACAATTTTATATAAAAGTGCATAGTGGAAATCAATTTTGTATAAAAGTTCATAGTGGAGATCAATTTTATATAAAAGTGCACAGTGGAAATCAATTTTATATAAAAGTGCACAGTGCAGATCAATTTTATATAAAATTGCATAGTGGAGAACAATTTTATATAAAAGTGCATAGTGGAGATCAATTTTTATATAAAAATGCATAGTGGAGATCAATTTTATATAAAATTGCATAGTGGAGAACAATTTTATATAAAAGTGCATAGTGGAGATCAATTTTTATATAAAAATGCATAGTGGAGATCAATTTTATATAAAAGTGCACAGTGGAGATCAATTTTATATAAAAATGCACAGTGGATATCAATTTTATATAAAAATGCATGGTGAAGATCAATTTTATATAAAAGTGCATAGTGGAGATCAATTATTAGAAAAAGTGCATAGTGGAGATCAATTTTATATGAAATTGCATAGTGGAGAACAATTTTGTATAAAAGTGCATAGTGGAGATCAATTTTTATATAAAAATGCATAGTGGAGATCAATTTTATATAAAAGTGCATAGTGGAGATCAATTTTATATAAAAGAGCACAGTGGAGATCAATTTTATATAAAATTGCACAGTGGAGATCAATTTTATATAAAAGTGCACAGTGGAGATCAATTTTATATAAAATTGCATAGTGGAGATCAATTTTATATAAAAGTGCATAGTGAAGATCAATTTTATATAAAAGTGCATAGTGGAGATCAATTTTATATAAAAGTGCACAGTGGAGATCAATTTTATATAAAATTGCATAGTGGAGAACAATTTTATATAAAAGTGCATAGTGGAGATCAATTTTTATATAAAAATGCATAGTGGAGATCAATTTTATATAAAATTGCATAGTGGAGATCAATTTTATATAAAAGTGCATAGTGGAGATCAATTTTTATATAAAAATGCATAGTGGAGATCAATTTCATATAAAAGTGCATAGTGGAGATCAATTTTATATAAAAGTTCATAGTGGAGATCAAGTTTATATAAAAGTGCACAGTGGAGATCAATTTTATATAAAATTGCATAGTGGAGAACAATTTTATATAAAAGTGCATAGTGGAGATCAATTTTTATATAAAAATGCATAGTGGAGATCAAGTTTATATAAAAGTGCACAGTGGAGATCAATTTTATATAAAATTGCATAGTGGAGAACAATTTTATATAAAAGTGCATAGTGGAGATCAATTTTTATATAAAAATGCATAGTGGAGATCAATTTTATATAAAAGTTCATAGTGGAGATCAATTTTATATAAAAGTGCACAGTGGAGATGAATTTTATATAAAAGTGCACAGTGGAGATCAATTTTATATAAAATTGCATAGTGGAGATCAATTTTATATAAAAGTGCACAGTGGAGATCAATTTTATATAAAATTGCATAGTGGAGAACAATTTTATATAAAAGTTCATAGTGGAGATTAATTTTATATAAAAGTGCATAGTGGAGATCAATTTTATATAAAATTGCATAGTGGAGAAAAATTTTATATAAAAGTTCATAGTGGAGATCAATTTTATATAAAAGTGCACAGTGGAGATCAATTTTATATAAAAGTGCACAGTGGAGATCAATTTTATATAAAATTGCATAGTAGAGATCAATTTTATATAAAAGTGCATAGTGGAGAACAATTTTATATAAAAGTTCATAGTGGAGATTAATTTTATATAAAAGTGCATAGTGGAGATCAATTTTATATAAACTTGCATAGTGGAGAACAATTTTATATAAAAGTTCATAGTGGAGATCAATTTTATATAAAAGTGCACAGTGGAGATCAATTTTATATAAAATTGCATAGTGGAGATCAATTTTATCTAAAAGTGCATAGTGGAGATCAATTTTTATATAAAAATGCATAGTGGAGATCAATTTCATATAAAAGTGCATAGTGGAGATCAATTTTATATAAAAGTTCATAGTGGAGATCAAGTTTATATAAAAGTGCACAGTGGAGATCAATTTTATATAAAATTGCATAGTGGAGAACAATTTTATATAAAAGTTCATAGTGGAGATTAATTTTATATAAAAGTGCATAGTGGAGATCAATTTTATATAAAATTGCATAGTGGAGAACAATTTTATATAAAAGTTCATAGTGGAGATCAATTTTATATAAAAGTGCACAGTGGAGATCAATTTTATATAAAAGTGCACAGTGGAGATCAATTTTATATAAAATTGCATAGTGGAGATCAATTTTATATAAAAGTGCATAGTGGAGAACAATTTTATATAAAAGTTCATAGTGGAGATTAATTTTATATAAAAGTGCATAGTGGAGATCAATTTTATATAAACTTGCATAGTGGAGAACAATTTTATATAAAAGTTCATAGTGGAGATCAATTTTATATAAAAGTGCACAGTGGAGATCAATTTTATATAAAATTGCATAGTGGAGATCAATTTTATCTAAAAGTGCATAGTGGAGATCAATTTGTATATAAAAATGCATAGTGGAGATCAATTTCATATAAAAGTGCATAGTGGAGATCAATTTTATATAAAAGTTCATAGTGGAGATCAAGTTTATATAAAAGTGCACAGTGGAGATCAATTTTATATAAAATTGCATAGTGGAGAACAATTTTATATAAAAGTGCATAGTGGAGATCAATTTTTATATAAAAATGCATAGTGGAGATCAAGTTTATATAAAAGTGCACAGTGGAGATCAATTTTATATAAAATTGCATAGTGGAGAACAATTTTATATAAAAGTGCATTGTGGAGATCAATTTTTATATAAAAATGCATAGTGGAGATCAATTTTATATAAAAGTTCATAGTGGAGATCAATTTTATATAAAAGGGCACAGTGGAGATGAATTTTATATAAAAGTGCACAGTGGAGATCAATTTTATATAAAATTGCATAGTGGAGATCAATTTTATATAAAAGTGCATAGTGGAGATCAATTTTATATAAAAGTGCATAGTGGAGATCAATTTTATATAAAAGTGCACAGTGGAGATCAATTTTATATAAAATTGCATAGTGGAGAACAATTTTATATAAAAGTGCATAGTGGAGATCATTTTTTATATAAAAATGCATAGTGGAGAACAATTTTATATAAAAGTGCATAGTGGAGATCAATTTTTATATAAAAATGCATAGTGGAGATCAATTTTATATAAAAGTGCATAGTGAAGATCAATTTTATATAAAAGTACACAGTGGAGATCAATTTTATATAAAAGTTCATAGTGGAGATCAATTTTATATAAAAGTGCACAGTGGAGATCAATTTTATATAAAAGTGCACAGTGGAGATCAATTTTATATATAATTGCATAGTGGAGATCCATTTTATATAAAAGTGCACAGTGTAGATCAATTTTATATAAAAGTGCATAGTGGAGATCAATTTTATATAAAAGTGCACAGTGGAGATCAATTTTATATAAAATTGCATAGTGGAGAACAATTTTATATAAAAGTTCATAGTGGAGATTAATTTTATATAAAAGTGCATAGTGGAGATCAATTTTATATAAAATTGCATAGTGGAGAACAATTTTATATAAAAGTTCATAGTGGAGATCAATTTTATATAAAAGTGCACAGTGGAGATCAATTTTATATAAAAGTTCATAGTGGAGATCAATTTTATATAAAAATGCATAGTGGAGATCAATTTTTATATAAAAATGCATAGTGGAGAACAATTTTATATAAAAGTGCATAGTGGAGATCAATTTTATATAAAAGTTCATAGTGGAGATCAATTTTATATAAAAGTGCACAGTGAAGATCAATTTTATATAAAAGTGCACAGTGGAGATCAATTTTATATAAAATTGCATAGTGGAGATCAATTTTATATAAAAGTGCATAGTGGAGATCAATTTTATATAAAAGTGCATAGTGGAGATCAATTTTTATATAAAAATGCATAGTGGAGAACAATTTTATATAAAAGTGCATAGTGGAGATCAATTTTATATAAAAGTTCATAGTGGAGATCAATTTTATATAAAAGTGCACAGTGGAGATCAATTTTATATAAAATTGCATAGTGGAGAACAATTTTATATAAAAGTGCATAGTGGAGATCAATTTTTATATAAAAATGCATAGTGGAGATCAATTTTATATAAAAGTGCACAGTGGAGATGAATTTTATATAAAATTGCATAGTGGAGAACAATTTTATATAAAAGTTCATAGTGGAGATCAATTTTATATAAAAGTGCACAGTGGAGATCAATTTTATATAAAAGTGCACAGTGGAGATCAATTTTATATAAAATTGCATAGTGGAGATCAATTTTATATAAAAGTGCATAGTGGAGATCAATTTTTATATAAAAATGCATAGTGGAGAACAATTTTATATAAAAGTGCATAGTGGAGATCAATTTTATATAAAAGTTCATAGTGGAGATCAATTTTATATAAAAGTGCACAGTGGAGATCAATTTTATATAAAAGTGCACAGTGGAGATCAATTTTATATAAAATTGCATAGTGGAGATCAATTTT
The DNA here is from genome assembly GCA_037953035.1 of Aquarana catesbeiana. Classification (NCBI taxonomy): domain Eukaryota; kingdom Metazoa; phylum Chordata; class Amphibia; order Anura; family Ranidae; genus Aquarana; species Aquarana catesbeiana. The sequence goes on from JBBHAA010000077.1 coordinate 5,830,626, forward strand.
ATATAAAAGTGCATAGTGGAGATCAATTTTATATAAAAGTGCATAGTGGAGATCAATTTTTATATAAAAATGCATAGTGGAGAACAATTTTATATAAAAGTGCATAGTGGAGATCAATTTTATATAAAAGTTCATAGTGGAGATCAATTTTATATAAAAGTGCACAGTGGAGATCAATTTTATATAAAATTGCATAGTGGAGAACAATTTTATATAAAAGTGCATAGTGGAGATCAATTTTTATATAAAAATGCATAGTGGAGATCAATTTTATATAAAAGTGCACAGTGGAGATCAATTTTATATAAAATTGCATAGTGGAGAACAATTTTATATAAAAGTGCATAGTGGAGATCAATTTTGTATAAAAGTTCATAGTGGAGATCAATTTTATATAAAAGTGCACAGTGGAAATCAATTTTATATAAAAGTGCACAGTGGAGATCAATTTTATATAAAATTGCATAGTGGACAACAATTTTATATAAAAGTGCATAGTGGAAATCAATTTTGTATAAAAGTTCATAGTGGAGATCAATTTTATATAAAAGTGTACAGTGGAAATCAATTTTATATAAAAGTGCACAGTGGAGATCAATTTTATATAAAATTGCATAGTGGAGAACAATTTTATATAAAAGTGCATAGTGGAGATCAATTTTTATATAAAAATGCATAGTGGAGATCAATTTTATATAAAATTGCATAGTGGAGAACAATTTTATATAAAAGTGCATAGTGGAGATCAATTTTTATATAAAAATGCATAGTGGAGATCAATTTTATATAAAAGTGCACAGTGGAGATCAATTTTATATAAAAATGCACAGTGGATATCAATTTTATATAAAAATGCATGGTGAAGATCAATTTTATATAAAAGTGCATAGTGGAGATCAATTATTAGAAAAGGTGCATAGTGGAGATCAATTTTATATAAAATTGCATAGTGGAGAACAATTTTATATAAAAGTGCATAGTGGAGATCAATTTTTATATAAAAATGCATAGTGGAGATCAATTTTATATAAAAGAGCACAGTGGAGATCAATTTTATATAAAATTGCACAGTGGAGATCAATTTTATATAAAAGTGCACAGTGGAGATCAATTTTATATAAAATTGCATAGTGGAGATCAATTTTATCTAAAAGTGCATAGTGGAGATCAATTTTTATATAAAAATGCATAGTGGAGAACAATTTTATATAAAAGTGCATAGTGGAGATCAATTTTATATAAAAGTTCATAGTGGAGATCAATTTTATATAAAAGTGCACAGTGGAGATCAATTTTATATAAAAGTGCATAGTGGAGATCAATTTTATATAAAAGTGCATAGTGGAGATCAATTTTTATATAAAAATGCATAGTGGAGAACAATTTTATATAAAAGTGCATAGTGGAGATCAATTTTATATAAAAGTTCATAGTGGAGATCAATTTTATATAAAAGTGCACAGTGGAGATCAATTTTATATAAAATTGCATAGTGGAGAACAATTTTATATAAAAGTGCATAGTGGAGATCAATTTTTATATAAAAATGCATAGTGGAGATCAATTTTATATAAAAGTGCACAGTGGAGATCAATTTTATATAAAATTGCATAGTGGAGAACAATTTTATATAAAAGTGCATAGTGGAGATCAATTTTGTATAAAAGTTCATAGTGGAGATCAATTTTATATAAAAGTGCACAGTGGAAATCAATTTTATATAAAAGTGCACAGTGGAGATCAATTTTATATAAAATTGCATAGTGGACAACAATTTTATATAAAAGTGCATAGTGGAGATCAATTTTGTATAAAAGTTCAAAGTGGAGATCAATTTTATATAAAAGTGCACAGTGGAAATCAATTTTATATTAAAGTGCACAGTGGAGAACAATTTTTATATAAAAATGCATAGTGGAGATCAATTTCATATAAAAGTGCATAGTGGAGATCAATTTTATATAAAAGTTCATAGTGGAGATCAAGTTTATATAAAAGTGCACAGTGGAGATCAATTTTATATAAAATTGCATAGTGAAGAACAATTTTATATAAAAGTGCATAGTGGAGATCAATTTTTATATAAAAATGCATAGTGGAGATCAAGTTTATATAAAAGTGCACAGTGGAGATCAATTTTATATAAAATTGCATAGTGGAGAACAATTTTATATAAAAGTGCATTGTGGAGATCAATTTTTATATAAAAATGCATAGTGGAGATCAATTTTATATATATAAGTTCATAGTGGAGATCAATTTTATATAAAAGTGCACAGTGGAGATGAATTTCATATAAAAGTGCACAGTGGAGATCAATTTTATATAAAAGTGCATAGTGGAGATCAATTATTAGAAAAAGTGCATAGTGGAGATCAATTTTATATAAAATTGCATAGTGGAGAACAATTTTATATAAAAGTGCATAGTGGAGATCAATTTTTATATAAAAATGCATAGTGGAGATCAATTTTATATAAAAGAGCACAGTGGAGATCAATTTTATATAAAATTGCACAGTGGAGATCAATTTGATATAAAAGTGCACAGTGGAGATCAATTTTATATAAAATTGCATAGTGGAGATCAATTTTATATAAAAGTGCATAGTGAAGATCAATTTTATATAAAAGTGCATAGTGGAGATCAATTTTATATAAAAGTGCACAGTGGAGATCAATTTTATATAAAATTGCATAGTGGAGAAAAATTTTATATAAAAGTGCATAGTGGAGATCAATTTTATATAAAAGTGCATAGTGGAGATCAATTTTTATATAAAAATGCATAGTGGAGAACAATTTTATATAAAAGTGCATAGTGGAGATCAATTTTATATAAAAGTTCATAGTGGAGATCAATTTTATATAAAAGTGCACAGTGGAGATCAATTTTATATAAAATTGCATAGTGGAGAACAATTTTATATAAAAGTGCATAGTGGAGATCAATTTTTATATAAAAATGCATAGTGGAGATCAATTTTATATAAAAGTGCACAGTGGAGATGAATTTTATATAAAATTGCATAGTGGAGAACAATTTTATATAAAAGTGCATAGTGGAGATCAATTTTGTATAAAAGTTCATAGTGGAGATCAATTTTATATAAAAGTGCACAGTGGAAATCAATTTTATATAAAAGTGCACAGTGGAGATCAATTTTATATAAAATTGCATAGTGGAGAACAATTTTATATAAAAGTGCATAGGGGAGATCAATTTTTATATAAAAATGCATAGTGGAGATCAATTTTATATAAAAGTGCACAGTGGAGATCAATTTTAAATAAAAGTGCACAGTGGAGATCAATTTTATATAAAAGTTCATAGTGGAGATCAATTTTATATAAAAGTGCACAGTGGAGATCAATTTTATATAAAATTGCATAGTGGAGAACAATTTTATATAAAAGTGCATAGTGGAGATCAATTTTTATATAAAAATGCATAGTGGAGATCAATTTTATATAAAATTGCATAGTGGAAATCAGTTTTATATAAAAGTGCATTTTGGAGATCAATTTTATATAAAAGTGCATAGTGGAGATCAATTTTATATAAAAGTGCATAGTGGATATCAATTTTATATAAAAATGCATAGTGGAGAACAATTTTATATAAAAGTTCATAGTGGAGATCAATTTTATATAAAAGTGCACAGTGGAGATCAATTTTATATAAAATTGCATAGTGGAGATCAATTTTTATATAAAAATGCATAGTGGAGAACAATTTTATATAAAAGTGCATAGTGGAGATCAATTTTATATAAAAGTTCATAGTGGAGATCAATTTTATATAAAAGTGCACAGTGGAGATCAATTTTATATAAAAGTCAACAGTGGAGATCAATTTTATATAAAATTGCATAGTGGAGATCAATTTTATATAAAAGTGCATAGTGGAGATCAATTTTATATAAAAGTGCATAGTGGAGATCAATTTTTTTATAAAAATGCATAGTGGAGAACAATTTTATATAAAAGTGCATAGTGGAGATCAATTTTATATAAAAGTTCATAGTGGAGATCAATTTTATATAAAAGTGCACAGTGGAGATCAATTTTATATAAAATTGCATAGTGGAGAACAATTTTTTATAAAAGTGCATAGTGGAGATCAATTTTTATATAAAAATGCATAGTGGAGATCAATTTTATATAAAAGTGCACAGTGGAGATCAATTTTATATAAAATTGCATAGTGGAGAACAATTTTATATAAAAGTGCATAGTGGAGATCAATTTTGTATAAAAGTTCATAGTGGAGATCAATTTTATATAAAAGTGCACAGTGGAAATCAATTTTATATAAAAGTGCACAGTGGAGATCAATTTTATATAAAATTGCATAGTGGACAACAATTTTATATAAAAGTGCATAGTGGAAATCAATTTTGTATAAAAGTTCATAGTGGAGATCAATTTTATATAAAAGTGCACAGTGGAAATCAATTTTATATAAAAGTGCACAGTGGAGATCAATTTTTATATAAAAATGCATAGTGGAGATCAATTTTATATAAAATTGCATAGTGGAGAACAATTTTATATAAAAGTGCATAGTGGAGATCAATTTTTATATAAAAATGCATAGTGGAGATCAATTTTATATAAAAGTGCACAGTGGAGATCAATTTTATATAAAAATGCACAGTGGATATCAATTTTATATAAAAATGCATGGTGAAGATCAATTTTATATAAAAGTGCATAGTGGAGATCAATTATTAGAAAAAGTGCATAGTGGAGATCAATTTTATATAAAATTGCATAGTGGAGAACAATTTTATATAAAAGTGCATAGTGGAGATCAATTTTTATATAAAAATGCATAGTGGAGATCAATTTTATATAAAAGTGCATAGTGGAGATCAATTTTATATAAAAGAGCACAGTGGAGATCAATTTTATATAAAATTGCACAGTGGAGATCAATTTGATATAAAAGTGCACAGTGGAGATCAATTTTATATAAAATTGCATAGTGGAGATCAATTTTATATAAAAGTGCATAGTGGAGATCAATTTTTATATAAAAATGCATAGTGGAGATCAATTTTATATAAAATTGCATAGTGGAGATCAATTTTATATAAAAGTGCATAGTGGAGATCAATTTTTATATAAAAATGCATAGTGGAGATCAATTTCATATAAAAGTGCATAGTGGAGATAAATTTTATATAAAAGTTCATAGTGGAGATCAAGTTTATATAAAAGTGCACAGTGGAGATCAATTTTATATAAAATTGCATAGTGGAGAACAATTTTATATAAAAGTGCATAGTGGAGATCAATTTTTATATAAAAATGCATAGTGGAGATCAAGTTTATATAAAAGTGCACAGTGGAGATCAATTTTATATAAAATTGCATAGTGGAGAACAATTTTATATAAAAGTGCATAGTGGAGATCAATTTTTATATAAAAATGCATAGTGGAGATCAATTTTATATAAAAGTTCATAGTGGAGATCAATTTTATATAAAAGTGCACAGTGGAGATGAATTTTATATAAAAGTGCACAGTGGAGATCAATTTTATATAAAATTGCATAGTGGAGATCAATTTTATATAAAAGTGCATAGTGGAGATCAATTTTATATAAAAGTGCATAGTGGAGATCAATTTTATATAAAAGTGCACAGTGGAGATCAATTTTATATAAAATTGCATAGTGGAGAACAATTTTATATAAAAGTGCATAGTGGAGATCAATTTTTATATAAAAATGCATAGTGGAGAACAATTTTATATAAAAGTGCATAGTGGAGATCAATTTTTATATAAAAATGCATAGTGGAGATCAATTTTATATAAAAGTTCATAGTGGAGATCAATTTTATATAAAAGTGCACAGTGGAGATCAATTTTATATAAAAGTTCATAGTGGAGATCAATTTTATATAAAAGTGCACAGTGGAGATCAATTTTATATAAAAGTGCACAGTGGAGATCAATTTTATATAAAATTGCATAGTGGAGAACAATTTTATATAAAAGTGCATAGTGGAGATCAATTTTTATATAAAAATGCATAGTAGAGATCAATTTTATATAAAAGTGCACAGTGGAGATCAATTTTATATAAAAGTGCACAGTGGAGATCAATTTTATATAAAATTGCATAGTGGACAACAATTTTATATAAAAGTGCATAGTGGAGATCAATTTTGTATAAAAGTTCATAGTGGAGATCAATTTTATATAAAAGTGCACAGTGGAAATCAATTTTATATAAAAGTGCACAGTGGAGATCAATTTTATATAAAATTGCATAGTGGAGAACAATTTTATATAAAAGTGCATAGTGGAGATCAATTTTTATATAAAAATGCATAGTGGAGATCAATTTTATATAAAAGTGCACAGTGGAGATCAATTTTATATAAAAATGCACAGTGGATATCAATTTTATATAAAAATGCATGGTGAAGATCAATTTTATATAAAAGTGCATAGTGGAGATCAATTATTAGAAAAAGTGCATAGTGGAGATCAATTTTATATAAAATTGCATAGTGGAGAACAATTTTATATAAAAGTGCATAGTGGAGATCAATTTTTATATAAAAATGCATAGTGGAGATCAATTTTATATAAAAGTGCATAGTGGAGATCAATTTTATATAAAAGAGCACAGTGGAGATCAATTTTATATAAAATTGCACAGTGGAGATCAATTTGATATAAAAGTGCACAGTGGAGATCAATTTTATATAAAATTGCATAGTGGAGATCAATTTTATATAAAAGTGCATAGTGAAGATCAATTTTATATAAAAGTGCATAGTGGAGATCAATTTTATATAAAAGTGCACAGTGGAGATCAATTTTATATAAAATTGCATAGTGGAGAACAATTTTATATAAAAGTGCACAGTGGAGTTCAATTTTATATAAAAGTGCACAGTGGAGATCAATTTTATATAAAATTGCATAGTGGAGATCAATTTTATATAAAAGTGCATAGTGGAGATCAATTTTATATAAAAGTGCATAGTGGAGATCAATTTTTATATAAAAATGCATAGTGGAGAACAATTTTATATAAAAGTGCATAGTGGAGATCAATTTTATATAAAAGTTCATAGTGGAGATCAATTTTATATAAAAGTGCACAGTGGAGATCAATTTTATATAAAATTGCATAGTGGAGAACAATTTTATATAAAAGTGCATAGTGGAGATCAATTTTTATATAAAAATGCATAGTGGAGATCAATTTTATATAAAAGTGCACAGTGGAGATCAATTTTATATAAAATTGCATAGTGGAGAACAATTTTATATAAAAGTGCATAGTGGAGATCAATTTTTATATAAAAATACATAGTGGAGATCAATTTTATATAAAATTGCATAGTGGAGAACAATTTTATATAAAAATGCATAGTGGAGATCAATTTTATATAAAAGTGCACAGTGGAGATCAATTTTATATAAAAATGCACAGTGGATATCAATTTTATATAAAAATGCATGGTGAAGATCAATTTTATATAAAAGTGCATAGTGGAGATCAATTATTAGAAAAAGTGCATAGTGGAGATCAATTTTATATAAAATTGCATAGTGGAGAACAATTTTATATAAAAGTGCATAGTGGAGATCAATTTTTATATAAAAATGCATAGTGGAGATCAATTTTATATAAAAGTGCATAGTGGAGATCAATTTTATATAAAAGAGCACAGTGGAGATCAATTTTATATAAAATTGCACAGTGGAGATCAATTTGATATAAAAGTGCACAGTGGAGATCAATTTTATATAAAATTGCATAGTGGAGATCAATTTTATATAAAAGTGCATAGTGAAGATCAATTTTATATAAAAGTGCATAGTGGAGATCAATTTTATATAAAAGTGCACAGTGGAGATCAATTTTATATAAAATTGCATAGTGGAGAACAATTTTATATAAAAGTGCATAGTGGAGATCAATTTTTATATAAAAATGCATAGTGGAGATCAATTTTATATAAAAGTGCATAGTGGAGATCAATTTTTATATAAAAATGCATAGTGGAGATCAATTTCATATAAAAGTGCATAGTGGAGATCAATTTTATATAAAAGTTCATAGTGGAGATCAAGTTTATATAAAAGTGCACAGTGGAGATCAATTTTATATAAAATTGCATAGTGGAGAACAATTTTATATAAAAGTGCATAGTGGAGATCAATTTTTATATAAAAATGCATAGTGGAGATCAAGTTTATATAAAAGTGCACAGTGGAGATCAATTTTATATAAAATTGCATAGTGGAGAACAATTTTATATAAAAGTGCATAGTGGAGATCAATTTTTATATAAAAATGCATAGTGGAGATCAATTTTATATAAAATTGCATAGTGGAGATCAATTTTATATAAAAGTGCATAGTGGAGATCAATTTTTATATAAAAATGCATAGTGGAGATCAATTTCATATAAAAGTGCATAGTGGAGATCAATTTTATATAAAAGTTCATAGTGGAGATCAAGTTTATATAAAAGTGCACAGTGGAGATCAATTTTATATAAAATTGCATAGTGGAGAACAATTTTATATAAAAGTGCATAGTGGAGATCAATTTTTATATAAAAATGCATAGTGGAGATCAAGTTTATATAAAAGTGCACAGTGGAGATCAATTTTATATAAAATTGCATAGTGGAGAACAATTTTATATAAAAGTGCATAGTGGAGATCAATTTTTATATAAAAATGCATAGTGGAGATCAATTTTATATAAAAGTTCATAGTGGAGATCAATTTTATATAAAAGTGCACAGTGGAGATGAATTTTATATAAAAGTGCACAGTGGAGATCAATTTTATATAAAATTGCATAGTGGAGATCAATTTTATATAAAAGTGCATAGTGGAGATCAATTTTATATAAAAGTGCATAGTGGAGATCAATTTTATATAAAAGTGCACAGTGGAGATCAATTTTATATAAAATTGCATAGTGGAGAACAATTTTATATAAAAGTGCATAGTGGAGATCAATGTTTATATAAAAATGCATAGTGGAGAACAATTTTATATAAAAGTGCATAGTGGAGATCAATTTTTATATAAAAATGGATAGTGGAGATCAATTTTATATAAAAGTTCATAGTGGAGATCAATTTTATATAAAAGTGCACAGTGGAGATCAATTTTATATAAAAGTTCATAGTGGAGATCAATTTTATATAAAAGTGCACAGTGGAGATCAATTTTATATAAAAGTGCACAGTGGAGATCAATTTTATATAAAATTGCATAGTGGAGAACAATTTTATATAAAAGTGCATAGTGGAGATCAATTTTTATATAAAAATGCATAGTGGAGATCAATTTTATATAAAAGTGCACAGTGGAGATCAATTTTATATAAAAGTGCACAGTGGAGATCAATTTTATATAAAAGTTCATAGTGGAGATCAATTTTATATAAAAGTGCACAGTGGAGATCAATTTTATATAAAATTGCATAGTGGAGAACAATTTTATATAAAAGTGCATAGTGGAGATCAATTTTTATATAAAAATGCATAGTGGAGATCAATTTTATATAAAATTGCATAGTGGAAATCAATTTTATATAAAAGTGCATTTTGGAGATCAATTTTATATAAAAGTGCATAGTGGAGATCAATTTTATATAAAAGTGCATAGTGGAGATCAATTTTATATAAAAATGCATAGTGGAGAACAATTTTATATAAAAGTGCATAGTGGAGATCAATTTTTATATAAAAATGCACAGTGGAGATCAATTTTATATAAAATTGCATAGTGGAGATCAATTTTATATAAAAGTGCATAGTGGAGAACAATTTTATATAAAAGTTCATAGTGGAGATGAATTTTATATAAAAGTGCATAGTGGAGATCAATTTTATATAAACTTGCATAGTGGAGAACAATTTTATATAAAAGTTCATAGTGGAGATCAATTTTATATAAAAGTGCACAGTGGAGATCAATTTTATATAAAATTGCATAGTGGAGATCAATTTTATCTAAAATTGCATAGTGGAGATCAATTTTATATAAAAGTTCATAGTGGAGATCAATTTTATATAAAAGTGCACAGTGGAGATCAATTTTATATAAAAGTGCACAGTGGAGATCAATTTTATATAAAATTGCATAGTGGAGATCAATTTTATATAAAAGTGCATAGTGGAGATCAATTTTATATAAAAGTGCACAGTGGAGATCAATTTTATATAAAAGTTCATAGTGGAGATCAATTTTATATAAAAGTGCACAGTGGAGATCAATTTTATATAAAAGTGCACAGTGGAGATCAATTTTATATAAAATTGCATAGTGGAGAACAATTTTATATAAAAGTGCATAGTGGAGATCAATTTTTATAAAAAAATGCATAGTGGAGATCAATTTTATATAAAAGTGCACAGTGGAGATCAATTTTATATAAAAGTGCACAGTGGAGATCAATTTTATATAAAATTGCATAGTGGACAACAATTTTATATAAAAGTGCATAGTGGAGATCAATTTTGTATAAAAGTTCATAGTGGAGATCAATTTTATATAAAAGTGCACAGTGGAAATCAATTTTATATAAAAGTGCACAGTGGAGATCAATTTTATATAAAATTGCATAGTGGAGAAAAATTTTATATAAAAGTGCATAGTGGAGATCAATTTTTATATAAAAATGCATAGTGGAGATCAATTTTATATAAAATTGCATAGTGGAGAACAATTTTATATAAAAGTGCATAGTGGAGATCAATTTTTATATAAAAATGCATAGTGGAGATCAATTTTATATAAAAGTGCACAGTGGAGATCAATTTTATATAAAAATGCACAGTGGATATCAATTTTATATAAAAATGCATGGTGAAGATCAATTTTATATAAAAGTGCATAGTGGAGATCAATTATTAGAAAAAGTGCATAGTGGAGATCAATTTTATATAAAATTGCATAGTGGAGAACAATTTTATATAAAAGTGCATAGTGGAGATCAATTTTTATATAAAAATGCATAGTGGAGATCAATTTTATATAAAAGTACATAGTGGAGATCAATTTTATATAAAAGAGCACAGTGGAGATCAATTTTATATAAAATTGCACAGTGGAGATCAATTTGATATAAAAGTGCACAGTGGAGATCAATTTTATATAAAATTGCATAGTGGAGATCAATTTTATATAAAAGTGCATAGTGAAGATCAATTTTATATACAAGTGCATAGTGGAGATCAATTTTATATAAAAGTGCACAGTGGAGATCAATTTTATATAAAATTGCATAGTGGAGAACAATTTTATATAAAAGTGCACAGTGGAGATCAATTTTATATAAAAGTGCACAGTGGAGATCAATTTTATATAAAATTGCATAGTGGAGATCAATTTTATATAAAAGTGCATAGTGGAGATCAATTTTATATAAAAGTGCATAGTGGAGATCAATTTTTATATAAAAATGCATAGTGGAGAACAATTTTATATAAAAGTGCATAGTGGAGATCAATTTTATATAAAAGTTCATAGTGGAGATCAATTTTATATAAAAGTGCACAGTGGAGATCAATTTTATATAAAATTGCATAGTGGAGAACAATTTTATATAAAAGTGCATAGTGGAGATCAATTTTTATATAAAAATGCATAGTGGAGATCAATTTTATATAAAAGTGCACAGTGGAGATCAATTTTATATAAAATTGCATAGTGGAGAACAATTTTATATAAAAGTGCATAGTGGAGATCAATTTTTATATAAAAATGCATAGTGGAGATCAATTTTATATAAAATTGCATAGTGGAGAACAATTTTATATAAAAATGCATAGTGGAGATCAATTTTATATAAAAGTGCACAGTGGAGATCAATTTTATATAAAAATGCACAGTGGATATCAATTTTATGTAAAAATGCATGGTGAAGATCAATTTTATATAAAAGTGCGTAGTGGAGATCAATTATTAGAAAAAGTGCATAGTGGAGATCAATTTTATATAAAATTGCATAGTGGAGAACAATTTTATATAAAAGTGCATAGTGGAGATCAATTTTTATATAAAAATGCATAGTGGAGATCAATTTTATATAAAAGTGCATAGTGGAGATCAATTTTATATAAAAGAGCACAGTGGAGATCAATTTTATATAAAATTGCACAGTGGAGATCAATTTGATATAAAAGTGCACAGTGGAGATCAATTTTATATAAAATTGCATAGTGGAGATCAATTTTATATAAAAGTGCATAGTGAAGATCAATTTTATATAAAAGTGCATAGTGGAGATCAATTTTATATAAAAGTGCACAGTGGAGATCAATTTTATATAAAATTGCATAGTGGAGAACAATTTTATATAAAAGTGCATAGTGGAGATCAATTTTTATATAAAAATGCATAGTGGAGATCAATTTTATATAAAATTGCATAGTGGAGATCAATTTTATATAAAAGTGCATAGTGGAGATCAATTTTTATATAAAAATGCATAGTGGAGATCAATTTCATATAAAAGTGCATAGTGGAGATCAATTTTATATAAAAGTTCATAGTGGAGATCAAGTTTATATAAAAGTGCACAGTGGAGATCAATTTTATATAAAATTGCATAGTGGAGAACAATTTTATATAAAAGTGCATAGTGGAGATCAATTTTTATATAAAAATGCATAGTGGAGATCAAGTTTATATAAAAGTGCACAGTGGAGATCAATTTTATATAAAATTGCATAGTGGAGAACAATTTTATATAAAAGTGCATAGTGGAGATCAATTTTTATATAAAAATGCATAGTGGAGATCAATTTTATATAAAAGTTCATAGTGGAGATCAATTTTATATAAAAGTGCACAGTGGAGATGAATTTTATATAAAAGTGCACAGTGGAGATCAATTTTATATAAAATTGCATAGTGGAGATCAATTTTATATAAAAGTGCATAGTGGAGATCAATTTTATATAAAAGTGCATAGTGGAGATCAATTTTATATAAAAGTGCACAGTGGAGATCAATTTTATATAAAATTGCATAGTGGAGAACAATTTTATATAAAAGTGCATAGTGGAGATCAATGTTTATATAAAAATGCATAGTGGAGAACAATTTTATATAAAAGTGCATAGTGGAGATCAATTTTTATATAAAAATGGATAGTGGAGATCAATTTTATATAAAAGTTCATAGTGGAGATCAATTTTATATAAAAGTGCACAGTGGAGATCAATTTTATATAAAAGTTCATAGTGGAGATCAATTTTATATAAAAGTGCACAGTGGAGATCAATTTTATATAAAAGTGCACAGTGGAGATCAATTTTATATAAAATTGCATAGTGGAGAACAATTTTATATAAAAGTGCATAGTGGAGATCAATTTTTATATAAAAATGCATAGTGGAGATCAATTTTATATAAAAGTGCACAGTGGAGATCAATTTTATATAAAAGTGCACAGTGGAGATCAATTTTATATAAAAGTTCATAGTGGAGATCAATTTTATATAAAAGTGCACAGTGGAGATCAATTTTATATAAAATTGCATAGTGGAGAACAATTTTATATAAAAGTGCATAGTGGAGATCAATTTTTATATAAAAATGCATAGTGGAGATCAATTTTATATAAAATTGCATAGTGGAAATCAATTTTATATAAAAGTGCATTTTGGAGATCAATTTTATATAAAAGTGCATAGTGGAGATCAATTTTATATAAAAGTGCATAGTGGAGATCAATTTTATATAAAAATGCATAGTGGAGAACAATTTTATATAAAAGTGCATAGTGGAGATCAATTTTTATATAAAAATGCACAGTGGAGATCAATTTTATATAAAATTGCATAGTGGAGATCAATTTTATATAAAAGTGCATAGTGGAGAACAATTTTATATAAAAGTTCATAGTGGAGATGAATTTTATATAAAAGTGCATAGTGGAGATCAATTTTATATAAACTTGCATAGTGGAGAACAATTTTATATAAAAGTTCATAGTGGAGATCAATTTTATATAAAAGTGCACAGTGGAGATCAATTTTATATAAAATTGCATAGTGGAGATCAATTTTATCTAAAATTGCATAGTGGAGATCAATTTTATATAAAAGTTCATAGTGGAGATCAATTTTATATAAAAGTGCACAGTGGAGATCAATTTTATATAAAAGTGCACAGTGGAGATCAATTTTATATAAAATTGCATAGTGGAGATCAATTTTATATAAAAGTGCATAGTGGAGATCAATTTTATATAAAAGTGCACAGTGGAGATCAATTTTATATAAAAGTTCATAGTGGAGATCAATTTTATATAAAAGTGCACAGTGGAGATCAATTTTATATAAAAGTGCACAGTGGAGATCAATTTTATATAAAATTGCATAGTGGAGAACAATTTTATATAAAAGTGCATAGTGGAGATCAATTTTTATAAAAAAATGCATAGTGGAGATCAATTTTATATAAAAGTGCACAGTGGAGATCAATTTTATATAAAAGTGCACAGTGGAGATCAATTTTATATAAAATTGCATAGTGGACAACAATTTTATATAAAAGTGCATAGTGGAGATCAATTTTGTATAAAAGTTCATAGTGGAGATCAATTTTATATAAAAGTGCACAGTGGAAATCAATTTTATATAAAAGTGCACAGTGGAGATCAATTTTATATAAAATTGCATAGTGGAGAAAAATTTTATATAAAAGTGCATAGTGGAGATCAATTTTTATATAAAAATGCATAGTGGAGATCAATTTTATATAAAATTGCATAGTGGAGAACAATTTTATATAAAAGTGCATAGTGGAGATCAATTTTTATATAAAAATGCATAGTGGAGATCAATTTTATATAAAAGTGCACAGTGGAGATCAATTTTATATAAAAATGCACAGTGGATATCAATTTTATATAAAAATGCATGGTGAAGATCAATTTTATATAAAAGTGCATAGTGGAGATCAATTATTAGAAAAAGTGCATAGTGGAGATCAATTTTATATAAAATTGCATAGTGGAGAACAATTTTATATAAAAGTGCATAGTGGAGATCAATTTTTATATAAAAATGCATAGTGGAGATCAATTTTATATAAAAGTACATAGTGGAGATCAATTTTATATAAAAGAGCACAGTGGAGATCAATTTTATATAAAATTGCACAGTGGAGATCAATTTGATATAAAAGTGCACAGTGGAGATCAATTTTATATAAAATTGCATAGTGGAGATCAATTTTATATAAAAGTGCATAGTGAAGATCAATTTTATATACAAGTGCATAGTGGAGATCAATTTTATATAAAAGTGCACAGTGGAGATCAATTTTATATAAAATTGCATAGTGGAGAACAATTTTATATAAAAGTGCACAGTGGAGATCAATTTTATATAAAAGTGCACAGTGGAGATCAATTTTATATAAAATTGCATAGTGGAGATCAATTTTATATAAAAGTGCATAGTGGAGATCAATTTTATATAAAAGTGCATAGTGGAGATCAATTTTTATATAAAAATGCATAGTGGAGAACAATTTTATATAAAAGTGCATAGTGGAGATCAATTTTATATAAAAGTTCATAGTGGAGATCAATTTTATATAAAAGTGCACAGTGGAGATCAATTTTATATAAAATTGCATAGTGGAGAACAATTTTATATAAAAGTGCATAGTGGAGATCAATTTTTATATAAAAATGCATAGTGGAGATCAATTTTATATAAAAGTGCACAGTGGAGATCAATTTTATATAAAATTGCATAGTGGAGAACAATTTTATATAAAAGTGCATAGTGGAGATCAATTTTTATATAAAAATGCATAGTGGAGATCAATTTTATATAAAATTGCATAGTGGAGAACAATTTTATATAAAAATGCATAGTGGAGATCAATTTTATATAAAAGTGCACAGTGGAGATCAATTTTATATAAAAATGCACAGTGGATATCAATTTTATGTAAAAATGCATGGTGAAGATCAATTTTATATAAAAGTGCGTAGTGGAGATCAATTATTAGAAAAAGTGCATAGTGGAGATCAATTTTATATAAAATTGCATAGTGGAGAACAATTTTATATAAAAGTGCATAGTGGAGATCAATTTTTATATAAAAATGCATAGTGGAGATCAATTTTATATAAAAGTGCATAGTGGAGATCAATTTTATATAAAAGAGCACAGTGGAGATCAATTTTATATAAAATTGCACAGTGGAGATCAATTTGATATAAAAGTGCACAGTGGAGATCAATTTTATATAAAATTGCATAGTGGAGATCAATTTTATATAAAAGTGCATAGTGAAGATCAATTTTATATAAAAGTGCATAGTGGAGATCAATTTTATATAAAAGTGCACAGTGGAGATCAATTTTATATAAAATTGCATAGTGGAGAACAATTTTATATAAAAGTGCATAGTGGAGATCAATTTTTATATAAAAATGCATAGTGGAGATCAATTTTATATAAAATTGCATAGTGGAGATCAATTTTATATAAAAGTGCATAGTGGAGATCAATTTTTATATAAAAATGCATAGTGGAGATCAATTTCATATAAAAGTGCATAGTGGAGATCAATTTTATATAAAAGTTCATAGTGGAGATCAAGTTTATATAAAAGTGCACAGTGGAGATCAATTTTATATAAAATTGCATAGTGGAGAACAATTTTATATAAAAGTGCATAGTGGAGATCAATTTTTATATAAAAATGCATAGTGGAGATCAAGTTTATATAAAAGTGCACAGTGGAGATCAATTTTATATAAAATTGCATAGTGGAGAACAATTTTATATAAAAGTGCATAGTGGAGATCAATTTTTATATAAAAATGCATAGTGGAGATCAATTTTATATAAAAGTTCATAGTGGAGATCAATTTTATATAAAAGTGCACAGTGGAGATGAATTTTATATAAAAGTGCACAGTGGAGATCAATTTTATATAAAATTGCATAGTGGAGATCAATTTTATATAAAAGTGCATAGTGGAGATCAATTTTATATAAAAGTGCATAGTGGAGATCAATTTTATATAAAAGTGCACAGTGGAGATCAATTTTATATAAAATTGCATAGTGGAGAACAATTTTATATAAAAGTGCATAGTGGAGATCAATTTTTATATAAAAATGCATAGTGGAGAACAATTTTATATAAAAGTGCATAGTGGAGATCAATTTTTATATAAAAATGGATAGTGGAGATCAATTTTATATAAAAGTTCATAGTGGAGATCAATTTTATATAAAAGTGCACAGTGGAGATCAATTTTATATAAAAGTTCATAGTGGAGATCAATTTTATATAAAAGTGCACAGTGGAGATCAATTTTATATAAAAGTGCACAGTGGAGATCAATTTTATATAAAATTGCATAGTGGAGAACAATTTTATATAAAAGTGCATAGTGGAGATCAATTTTTATATAAAAATGCATAGTGGAGATCAATTTTATATAAAAGTGCACAGTGGAGATCAATTTTATATAAAAGTGCACAGTGGAGATCAATTTTATATAAAAGTTCATAGTGGAGATCAATTTTATATAAAAGTGCACAGTGGAGATCAATTTTATATAAAATTGCATAGTGGAGAACAATTTTATATAAAAGTGCATAGTGGAGATCAATTTTTATATAAAAATGCATAGTGGAGATCAATTTTATATAAAATTGCATAGTGGAAATCAATTTTATATAAAAGTGCATTTTGGAGATCAATTTTATATAAAAGTGCATAGTGGAGATCAATTTTATATAAAAGTGCATAGTGGAGATCAATTTTATATAAAAATGCATAGTGGAGAACAATTTTATATAAAAGTGCATAGTGGAGATCAATTTTTATATAAAAATGCACAGTGGAGATCAATTTTATATAAAATTGCATAGTGGAGATCAATTTTATATAAAAGTGCATAGTGGAGAACAATTTTATATAAAAGTTCATAGTGGAGATGAATTTTATATAAAAGTGCACAGTGGAGATCAATTTTATATAAAATTGCATAGTGGAGATCAATTTTATCTAAAATTGCATAGTGGAGATCAATTTTATATAAAAGTTCATAGTGGAGATCAATTTTATATAAAAGTGCACAGTGGAGATCAATTTTATATAAAAGTGCACAGTGGAGATCAATTTTATATAAAATTGCATAGTGGAGATCAATTTTATATAAAAGTGCATAGTGGAGATCAATTTTATATAAAAGTGCATAGTGGAGATCAATTTTTATATAAAAATGCATAGTGGAGAACAATTTTATATAAAAGTGCATAGTGGAGATTAATTTTATATAAAAGTTCATAGTGGAGATCAATTTTATATAAAAGTGCACAGTGGAGATCAATTTTATATAAAATTGCATAGTGGAGAACAATTTTATATAAAAGTGCATAGTGGAGATCAATTTTTATATAAAAATGCATAGTGGAAATCAATTTTATATAAAAGTGCACAGTGGAGATCAATTTTATATAAAATTGCATAGTGGACAACAATTTTATATAAAAGTGCATAGTGGAGATCAATTTTGTATAAAAGTTCATAGTGGAGATCAATTTTATATAAAAGTGCACAGTGGAAATCAATTTTATATAAAAGTGCACAGTGGAGATCAATTTTATATAAAATTGCATAGTGGAGAACAATTTTATATAAAAGTGCATAGTGGAGATCAATTTTTATATAAAAATGCATAGTGGAGATCAATTTTATATAAAATTGCATAGTGGAGAACAATTTTATATAAAAGTGCATAGTGGAGATCAATTTTTATATAAAAATGCATAGTGGAGATCAATTTTATATAAAAGTGCACAGTGGAGATCAATTTTATATAAAAATGCACAGTGGATATCAATTTTATATAAAAATGCATGGTGAAGATCAATTTTATATAAAAGTGCATAGTGGAGATCAATTATTAGAAAAAGTGCATAGTGGAGATCAATTTTATATAAAATTGCATAGTGGAGAACAATTTTATATAAAAGTGCATAGTGGAGATCAATTTTTATATAAAAATGCATAGTGGAGATCAATTTTATATAAAAGTGCATAGTGGAGATCAATTTTATATAAAAGAGCAAAGTGGAGATCAATTTTATATAAAATTGCACAGTGGAGATCAATTTGATATAAAAGTGCACAGTGGAGATCAATTTTATATAAAATTGCATAGTGGAGATCAATTTTATATAAAAGTGCATAGTGAAGATCAATTTTATATAAAAGTGCATAGTGGAGATCAATTTTATATAAAAGTGCACAGTGGAGATCAATTTTATATAAAATTGCATAGTGGAGAACAATTTTATATAAAAGTGCATAGTGGAGATCAATTTTTATATAAAAATGCATAGTGGAGATCAATTTTATATAAAATTGCATAGTGGAGATCAATTTTATATAAAAGTGCATAGTGGAGATCAATTTTTATATAAAAATGCATAGTGGAGATCAATTTCATATAAAAGTGCATAGTGGAGATCAATTTTATATAAAAGTTCATAGTGGAGATCAAGTTTATATAAAAGTGCACAGTGGAGATCAATTTTATATAAAATTGCATAGTGGAGAACAATTTTATATAAAAGTGCATAGTGGAGATCAATTTTTATATAAAAATGCATAGTGGAGATCAAGTTTATATAAAAGTGCACAGTGGAGATCAAGTTTATATAAAAGTGCACAGTGGAGATCAATTTTATATAAAATTGCATAGTGGAGAACAATTTTATATAAAAGTGCATAGTGGAGATCAATTTTTATATAAAAATGCATAGTGGAGATCAATTTTATATAAAAGTTCATAGTGGAGATCAATTTTATATAAAAGTGCACAGTGGAGATGAATTTTATATAAAAGTGCACAGTGGAGATCAATTTTATATAAAATTGCATAGTGGAGATCAATTTTATATAAAAGTGCATAGTGGAGATCAATTTTATATAAAAGTGCATAGTGGAGATCAATTTTATATAAAATTGCATAGTGGAGATCAATTTTATATAAAAGTGCATAGTGGAGATCAATTTTATATAAAAGTGCATAGTGGAGATCAATTTTATATAAAAGTGCACAGTGGAGATCAATTTTATATAAAATTGCATAGTGGAGAACAATTTTATATAAAAGTGCATAGTGGAGATCAATTTTTATATAAAAATGCATAGTGGAGAACAATTTTATATAAAAGTGCATAGTGGAGATCAATTTTTATATAAAAATGGATAGTGGAGATCAATTTTATATAAAAGTTCATAGTGGAGATCAATTTTATATAAAAGTGCACAGTGGAGATCAATTTTATATAAAAGTTCATAGTGGAGATCAATTTTATATAAAAGTGCACAGTGGAGATCAATTTTATATAAAAGTGCACAGTGGAGATCAATTTTATATAAAATTGCATAGTGGAGAACAATTTTATATAAAAGTGCATAGTGGAGATCAATTTTTATATAAAAATGCATAGTGGAGATCAATTTTATATAAAAGTGCACAGTGGAGATCAATTTTATATAAAAGTGCACAGTGGAGATCAATTTTATATAAAAGTTCATAGTGGAGATCAATTTTATATAAAAGTGCACAGTGGAGATCAATTTTATATAAAATTGCATAGTGGAGAACAATTTTATATAAAAGTGCATAGTGGAGATCAATTTTTATATAAAAATGCATAGTGGAGATCAATTTTATATAAAATTGCATAGTGGAAATCAATTTTATATAAAAGTGCATTTTGGAGATCAATTTTATATAAAAGTGCATAGTGGAGATCAATTTTATATAAAAGTGCATAGTGGAGATCAATTTTATATAAAAATGCATAGTGGAGAACAATTTTATATAAAAGTGCATAGTGGAGATCAATTTTTATATAAAAATGCACAGTGGAGATCAATTTTATATAAAATTGCATAGTGGAGATCAATTTTATATAAAAGTGCATAGTGGAGAACAATTTTATATAAAAGTTCATAGTGGAGATGAATTTTATATAAAAGTGCACAGTGGAGATCAATTTTATATAAAATTGCATAGTGGAGATCAATTTTATCTAAAATTGCATAGTGGAGATCAATTTTATATAAAAGTTCATAGTGGAGATCAATTTTATATAAAAGTGCACAGTGGAGATCAATTTTATATAAAAGTGCACAGTGGAGATCAATTTTATATAAAATTGCATAGTGGAGATCAATTTTATATAAAAGTGCATAGTGGAGATCAATTTTATATAAAAGTGCATAGTGGAGATCAATTTTTATATAAAAATGCATAGTGGAGAACAATTTTATATAAAAGTGCATAGTGGAGATTAATTTTATATAAAAGTTCATAGTGGAGATCAATTTTATATAAAAGTGCACAGTGGAGATCAATTTTATATAAAATTGCATAGTGGAGAACAATTTTATATAAAAGTGCATAGTGGAGATCAATTTTTATATAAAAATGCATAGTGGAAATCAATTTTATATAAAAGTGCACAGTGGAGATCAATTTTATATAAAATTGCATAGTGGACAACAATTTTATATAAAAGTGCATAGTGGAGATCAATTTTGTATAAAAGTTCATAGTGGAGATCAATTTTATATAAAAGTTCATAGTGGAGATCAATTTTATATAAAAGTGCACAGTGGAAATCAATTTTATATAAAAGTGCACAGTGGAGATCAATTTTATATAAAATTGCATAGTGGAGAACAATTTTATATAAAAGTGCATAGTGGAGATCAATTTTTATATAAAAATGCATAGTGGAGATCAAGTTTATATAAAAGTGCACAGTGGAGATCAAGTTTATATAAAAGTGCACAGTGGAGATCAATTTTATATAAAATTGCATAGTGCAGAACAATTTTATATAAAAGTGCATAGTGGAGATCAATTTTTATATAAAAATGCATAGTGGAGATCAATTTTATATAAAAGTTCATAGTGGAGATCAATTTTATATAAAAGTGCACAGTGGAGATGAATTTTATATAAAAGTGCACAGTGGAGATCAATTTTATATAAAATTGCATAGTGGAGATCAATTTTATATAAAAGTGCATAGTGGAGATCAATTTTATATAAAAGTGCATAGTGGAGATCAATTTTATATAAAATTGCATAGTGGAGATCAATTTTATATAAAAGTGCATAGTGGAGATCAATTTTATATAAAAGTGCATAGTGGAGATCAATTTTATATAAAAGTGCACAGTGGAGATCAATTTTATATAAAATTGCATAGTGGAGAACAATTTTATATAAAAGTGCATAGTGGAGATCAATTTTTATATAAAAATGCATAGTGGAGAACAATTTTATATAAAAGTGCATAGTGGAGATCAATTTTTATATAAAAATGCATAGTGGAGATCAATTTTATATAAAAGTGCATAGTGGAGATCAATTTTATATAAAAGTGCACAGTGGAGATCAATTTTATATAAAAGTGCATAGTGGAGATCAATTTTATATAAAATTGCATAGTGGAGAACAATTTTATATAAAAGTTCATAGTGGAGATCAATTTTATATAAAAGTGCACAGTGGAGATCAATTTTATATAAAATTGCATAGTGGAGATCAATTTTATATAAAAATGCATAGTGGAGATCAATTTTTATATAAAAATGCATAGTGGAGAACAATTTTATATAAAAGTGCATAGTGGAGATCAATTTTATATAAAAGTTCATAGTGGAGATCAATTTTATATAAAAGTGCACAGTGAAGATCAATTTTATATAAAAGTGCACAGTGGAGATCAATTTTATATAAAATTGCATAGTGGAGATCAATTTTTATATAAAAATGCATAGTGGAGATCAATTTTATATAAAAGTGCACAGTGGAGATGAATTTTATATAAAATTGCATAGTGGAGAACAATTTTATATAAAAGTGCATAGTGGAGATCAATTTTGTATAAAAGTTCATAGTGGAGATCAATTTTATATAAAAGTGCACAGTGGAAATCAATTTTATATAAAAGTGCACAGTGGAGATCAATTTTATATAAAATTGCATAATGGAGAACAATTTTATATAAAAGTGCATAGTGGAGATCAATTTTTATATAAAAATGCATAGTGGAGATCAATTTTATATAAAAGTGCACAGTGGAGATCAATTTTAAATAAAAGTGCACAGTGGAGATCAATTTTATATAAAAGTTCATAGTGGAGATCAATTTTATATAAAAGTGCACAGTGGAGATCAATTTTATATAAAATTGCATAGTGGAGAACAATTTTATATAAAAGTGCATAGTGGAGATCAATTTTTATATAAAAATGCATAGTGGAGATCAATTTTATATAAAATTGCATAGTGGAAATCAATTTCATATAAAAGTGCATAGTGGAGATCAATTTTATATAAAAGTGCATAGTGGAGATCAATTTTTATATAAAAATGCATAGTGGAGAACAATTTTATATAAAAGTGCATAGTGGAGATCAATTTTATATAAAAGTTCATAGTGGAGATCAATTTTATATAAAAGTGCACAGTGGAGATCAATTTTATATAAAATTGCATAGTGGAGAACAATTTTATATAAAAGTGCATTTTGGAGATCAATTTTATATAAAAGTGCATAGTGGAGATCAATTTTATATAAAAGTGCATAGTGGAGATCAATTTTATATAAAAATGCATAGTGGAGAACAATTTTATATAAAAGTGCATAGTGGAGATCAATTTTTATATAAAAATGCACAGTGGAGATCAATTTTATATAAAATTGCATAGTGGAGATCAATTTTATATAAAAGTGCATAGTGGAGAACAATTTTATATAAAAGTTCATAGGGGAGATGAATTTTATATAAAAGTGCACAGTGGAGATCAATTTTATATAAAATTGCATAGTGGAGATCAATTTTATCTAAAATTGCATAGTGGAGATCAATTTTATATAAAAGTTCATAGTGGAGATCAATTTTATATAAAAGTGCACAGTGGAGATCAATTTTATATAAAAGTGCACAGTGGAGATCAATTTTATATAAAATTGCATAGTGGAGATCAATTTTATATAAAAGTGCATAGTGGAGATCAATTTTATATAAAAGTGCATAGTGGAGATCAATTTTTATATAAAAATGCATAGTGGAGAACAATTTTATATAAAAGTGCATAGTGGAGATTAATTTTGAATAAAAGTTCATAGTGGAGATCAATTTTATATAAAAGTGCACAGTGGAGATCAATTTTATATAAAATTGCATAGTGGAGAACAATTTTATATAAAAGTGCATAGTGGAGATCAATTTTTATATAAAAATGCATAGTGGAAATCAATTTTATATAAAAGTGCACAGTGGAGATCAATTTTATATAAAATTGCATAGTGGACAACAATTTTATATAAAAGTGCATAGTGGAGATCAATTTTGTATAAAAGTTCATAGTGGAGATCAATTTTATATAAAAGTGCACAGTGGAAATCAATTTTATATAAAAGTGCACAGTGGAGATCAATTTTATATAAAATTGCATAGTGGAGAACAATTTTATATAAAAGTGCATAGTGGAGATCAATTTTTATATAAAAATGCATAGTGGAGATCAATTTTATATAAAATTGCATAGTGGAGAACAATTTTATATAAAAGTGCATAGTGGAGATCAATTTTTATATAAAAATGCATAGTGGAGATCAATTTTATATAAAAGTGCACAGTGGAGATCAATTTTATATAAAAATGCACAGTGGATATCAATTTTATATAAAAATGCATGGTGAAGATCAATTTTATATAAAAGTGCATAGTGGAGATCAATTATTAGAAAAAGTGCATAGTGGAGATCAATTTTATATAAAATTGCATAGTGGAGAACAATTTTATATAAAAGTGCATAGTGGAGATCAATTTTTATATAAAAATGCATAGTGGAGATCAATTTTATATAAAAGTGCATAGTGGAGATCAATTTTATATAAAAGAGCAAAGTGGAGATCAATTTTATATAAAATTGCACAGTGGAGATCAATTTGATATAAAAGTGCACAGTGGAGATCAATTTTATATAAAATTGCATAGTGGAGATCAATTTTATATAAAAGTGCATAGTGAAGATCAATTTTATATAAAAGTGCATAGTGGAGATCAATTTTATATAAAAGTGCACAGTGGAGATCAATTTTATATAAAATTGCATAGTGGAGAACAATTTTATATAAAAGTGCATAGTGGAGATCAATTTTTATATAAAAATGCATAGTGGAGATCAATTTTATATAAAATTGCATAGTGGAGATCAATTTTATATAAAAGTGCATAGTGGAGATCAATTTTTATATAAAAATGCATAGTGGAGATCAATTTCATATAAAAGTGCATAGTGGAGATCAATTTTATATAAAAGTTCATAGTGGAGATCAAGTTTATATAAAAGTGCACAGTGGAGATCAATTTTATATAAAATTGCATAGTGGAGAACAATTTTATATAAAAGTGCATAGTGGAGATCAATTTTTATATAAAAATGCATAGTGGAGATCAAGTTTATATAAAAGTGCACAGTGGAGATCAATTTTATATAAAATTGCATAGTGGAGAACAATTTTATATAAAAGTGCATAGTGGAGATCAATTTTTATATAAAAATGCATAGTGGAGATCAATTTTATATAAAAGTTCATAGTGGAGATCAATTTTATATAAGTGCACAGTGGAGATGAATTTTATATAAAAGTGCACAGTGGAGATCAATTTTATATAAAAGTGCACAGTGGAGATCAATTTTATATAAAATTGCATAGTGGAGATCAATTTTATATAAAAGTGCATAGTGGAGATCAATTTTATATAAAAGTGCATAGTGGAGATCAATTTTATATAAAAGTGCACAGTGGAGATCAATTTTATATAAAATTGCATAGTGGAGAACAATTTTATATAAAAGTGCATAGTGGAGATCAATTTTTATATAAAAATGCATAGTGGAGAACAATTTTATATAAAAGTGCATAGTGGAGATCAATTTTTATATAAAAATGCATAGTGGAGATCAATTTTATATAAAAGTGCATAGTGGAGATCAATTTTATATAAAAGTGCACAGTGGAGATCAATTTTATATAAAAGTGCATAGTGGAGATCAATTTTATATAAAATTGCATAGTGGAGAACAATTTTATATAAAAGTTCATAGTGGAGATCAATTTTATATAAAAGTGCACAGTGGAGATCAATTTTATATAAAATTGCATAGTGGAGATCAATTTTATATAAAAATGCATAGTGGAGATCAATTTTTATATAAAAATGCATAGTGGAGAACAATTTTATATAAAAGTGCATAGTGGAGATCAATTTTATATAAAAGTTCATAGTGGAGATCAATTTTATATAAAAGTGCACAGTGAAGATCAATTTTATATAAAAGTGCACAGTGGAGATCAATTTTATATAAAATTGCATAGTGGAGATCAATTTTTATATAAAAATGCATAGTGGAGATCAATTTTATATAAAAGTGCACAGTGGAGATGAATTTTATATAAAATTGCATAGTGGAGAACAATTTTATATAAAAGTGCATAGTGGAGATCAATTTTGTATAAAAGTTCATAGTGGAGATCAATTTTATATAAAAGTGCACAGTGGAAATCAATTTTATATAAAAGTGCACAGTGGAGATCAATTTTATATAAAATTGCATAATGGAGAACAATTTTATATAAAAGTGCATAGTGGAGATCAATTTTATATAAAAGTGCACAGTGGAGATCAATTTTAAATAAAAGTGCACAGTGGAGATCAATTTTATATAAAAGTTCATAGTGGAGATCAATTTTATATAAAAGTGCACAGTGGAGATCAATTTTATATAAAATTGCATAGTGGAGAACAATTTTATATAAAAGTGCATAGTGGAGATCAATTTTTATATAAAAATGCATAGTGGAGATCAATTTTATATAAAATTGCATAGTGGAAATCAATTTCATATAAAAGTGCATTTTGGAGATCAATTTTATATAAAAGTGCATAGTGGAGATCACTTTTATATAAAAGTGCATAGTGGAGATCAATTTTATATAAAAATGCATAGTGGAGAACAATTTTATATAAAAGTTCATAGTGGAGATCAATTTTATATAAAAGTGCACAGTGGAGATCAATTTTATATAAAATTGCATAGTGGAGATCAATTTTATATAAAAGTGCATAGTGGAGATCAATTTTTATATAAAAATGCATAGTGGAGAACAATTTTATATAAAAGTGCATAGTGGAGATCAATTTTATATAAAAATGCATAGTGGAGAACAATTTTATATAAAAGTTCATAGTGGAGATCAATTTTATATAAAAGTGCACAGTGGAGATTAATTTTATATAAAATTGCATAGTGGAGATCAATTTTATATAAAAGTGCATAGTGGAGATCAATTTTTATATAAAAATGCATAGTGGAGAACAATTTTATATAAAAGTGCATAGTGGAGATCAATTTTATATAAAAGTTCATAGTGGAGATCAATTTTATATAAAAGTGCACAGTGGAGATCAATTTTATATAAAAGTGCACAGTGGAGATCAATTTTATATAAAATTGCATAGTGGAGATCAATTTTATATAAAAGTGCATAGTGGAGATCAATTTTATATAAAAGTGCATAGTGGAGATCAATTTTTATATAAAAATGCATAGTGGAGAACAATTTTATATAAAAGTGCATAGTGGAGATCAGTTTTATATAAAAGTTCATAGTGGAGATCAATTTTATATAAAAGTGCACAGTGGAGATCAATTTTATATAAAATTGCATAGTGGAGAACAATTTTATATAAAAGTGCATAGTGGAGATCAATTTTTATATAAAAATGCATAGTGGAGATCAATTTTATATAAAAGTGCACAGTGGAGATGAATTTTATATAAAATTGCATAGTGGAGAACAATTTTATATAAAAGTGCATAGTGGAGATCAATTTTGTATAAAAGTTCATAGTGGAGATCAATTTTATATAAAAGTGCACAGTGGAAATCAATTTTATATAAAAGTGCACAGTGGAGATCAATTTTATATAAAATTGCATAATGGAGAACAATTTTATATAAAAGTGCATAGTGGAGATCAATTTTTATATAAAAATGCATAGTGGAGATCAATTTTATATAAAAGTGCACAGTGGAGATCAATTTTAAATAAAAGTGCACAGTGGAGATCAATTTTATATAAAAGTTCATAGTGGAGATCAATTTTATATAAAAGTGCACAGTGGAGATCAATTTTATATAAAATTGCATAGTGGAGAACAATTTTATATAAAAGTGCATAGTGGAGATCAATTTTTATATAAAAATGCATAGTGGAGATCAATTTTATATAAAATTGCATAGTGGAAATCAATTTCATATAAAAGTGCATAGTGGAGATCAATTTTATATAAAAGTGCATAGTGGAGATCAATTTTTATATAAAAATGCATAGTGGAGAACAATTTTATATAAAAGTGCATAGTGGAGATCAATTTTATATAAAAGTTCATAGTGGAGATCAATTTTATATAAAAGTGCACAGTGGAGATCAATTTTATATAAAATTGCATAGTGGAGAACAATTTTATATAAAAGTGCATTTTGGAGATCAATTTTATATAAAAGTGCATAGTGGAGATCAATTTTATATAAAAGTGCATAGTGGAGATCAATTTTATATAAAAATGCATAGTGGAGAACAATTTTATATAAAAGTGCATAGTGGAGATCAATTTTTATATAAAAATGCACAGTGGAGATCAATTTTATATAAAATTGCATAGTGGAGATCAATTTTATATAAAAGTGCATAGTGGAGAACAATTTTATATAAAAGTTCATAGGGGAGATGAATTTTATATAAAAGTGCACAGTGGAGATCAATTTTATATAAAATTGCATAGTGGAGATCAATTTTATCTAAAATTGCATAGTGGAGATCAATTTTATATAAAAGTTCATAGTGGAGATCAATTTTATATAAAAGTGCACAGTGGAGATCAATTTTATATAAAAGTGCACAGTGGAGATCAATTTTATATAAAATTGCATAGTGGAGATCAATTTTATATAAAAGTGCATAGTGGAGATCAATTTTATATAAAAGTGCATAGTGGAGATCAATTTTTATATAAAAATGCATAGTGGAGAACAATTTTATATAAAAGTGCATAGTGGAGATTAATTTTGAATAAAAGTTCATAGTGGAGATCAATTTTATATAAAAGTGCACAGTGGAGATCAATTTTATATAAAATTGCATAGTGGAGAACAATTTTATATAAAAGTGCATAGTGGAGATCAATTTTTATATAAAAATGCATAGTGGAAATCAATTTTATATAAAAGTGCACAGTGGAGATCAATTTTATATAAAATTGCATAGTGGACAACAATTTTATATAAAAGTGCATAGTGGAGATCAATTTTGTATAAAAGTTCATAGTGGAGATCAATTTTATATAAAAGTGCACAGTGGAAATCAATTTTATATAAAAGTGCACAGTGGAGATCAATTTTATATAAAATTGCATAGTGGAGAACAATTTTATATAAAAGTGCATAGTGGAGATCAATTTTTATATAAAAATGCATAGTGGAGATCAATTTTATATAAAATTGCATAGTGGAGAACAATTTTATATAAAAGTGCATAGTGGAGATCAATTTTTATATAAAAATGCATAGTGGAGATCAATTTTATATAAAAGTGCACAGTGGAGATCAATTTTATATAAAAATGCACAGTGGATATCAATTTTATATAAAAATGCATGGTGAAGATCAATTTTATATAAAAGTGCATAGTGGAGATCAATTATTAGAAAAAGTGCATAGTGGAGATCAATTTTATATAAAATTGCATAGTGGAGAACAATTTTATATAAAAGTGCATAGTGGAGATCAATTTTTATATAAAAATGCATAGTGGAGATCAATTTTATATAAAAGTGCATAGTGGAGATCAATTTTATATAAAAGAGCAAAGTGGAGATCAATTTTATATAAAATTGCACAGTGGAGATCAATTTGATATAAAAGTGCACAGTGGAGATCAATTTTATATAAAATTGCATAGTGGAGATCAATTTTATATAAAAGTGCATAGTGAAGATCAATTTTATATAAAAGTGCATAGTGGAGATCAATTTTATATAAAAGTGCACAGTGGAGATCAATTTTATATAAAATTGCATAGTGGAGAACAATTTTATATAAAAGTGCATAGTGGAGATCAATTTTTATATAAAAATGCATAGTGGAGATCAATTTTATATAAAATTGCATAGTGGAGATCAATTTTATATAAAAGTGCATAGTGGAGATCAATTTTTATATAAAAATGCATAGTGGAGATCAATTTCATATAAAAGTGCATAGTGGAGATCAATTTTATATAAAAGTTCATAGTGGAGATCAAGTTTATATAAAAGTGCACAGTGGAGATCAATTTTATATAAAATTGCATAGTGGAGAACAATTTTATATAAAAGTGCATAGTGGAGATCAATTTTTATATAAAAATGCATAGTGGAGATCAAGTTTATATAAAAGTGCACAGTGGAGATCAATTTTATATAAAATTGCATAGTGGAGAACAATTTTATATAAAAGTGCATAGTGGAGATCAATTTTTATATAAAAATGCATAGTGGAGATCAATTTTATATAAAAGTTCATAGTGGAGATCAATTTTATATAAGTGCACAGTGGAGATGAATTTTATATAAAAGTGCACAGTGGAGATCAATTTTATATAAAAGTGCACAGTGGAGATCAATTTTATATAAAATTGCATAGTGGAGATCAATTTTATATAAAAGTGCATAGTGGAGATCAATTTTATATAAAAGTGCATAGTGGAGATCAATTTTATATAAAAGTGCACAGTGGAGATCAATTTTATATAAAATTGCATAGTGGAGAACAATTTTATATAAAAGTGCATAGTGGAGATCAATTTTTATATAAAAATGCATAGTGGAGAACAATTTTATATAAAAGTGCATAGTGGAGATCAATTTTTATATAAAAATGCATAGTGGAGATCAATTTTATATAAAAGTGCATAGTGGAGATCAATTTTATATAAAAGTGCACAGTGGAGATCAATTTTATATAAAAGTGCATAGTGGAGATCAATTTTATATAAAATTGCATAGTGGAGAACAATTTTATATAAAAGTTCATAGTGGAGATCAATTTTATATAAAAGTGCACAGTGGAGATCAATTTTATATAAAATTGCATAGTGGAGATCAATTTTATATAAAAAT
The DNA here is from genome assembly GCA_037953035.1 of Aquarana catesbeiana. Classification (NCBI taxonomy): domain Eukaryota; kingdom Metazoa; phylum Chordata; class Amphibia; order Anura; family Ranidae; genus Aquarana; species Aquarana catesbeiana. Next base: position 5,861,944 of record JBBHAA010000077.1, read on the forward strand.
GCATAGTGGAGATCAATTTTTATATAAAAATGCATAGTGGAGAACAATTTTATATAAAAGTGCATAGTGGAGATCAATTTTATATAAAAGTTCATAGTGGAGATCAATTTTATATAAAAGTGCACAGTGAAGATCAATTTTATATAAAAGTGCACAGTGGAGATCAATTTTATATAAAATTGCATAGTGGAGATCAATTTTTATATAAAAATGCATAGTGGAGATCAATTTTATATAAAAGTGCACAGTGGAGATGAATTTTATATAAAATTGCATAGTGGAGAACAATTTTATATAAAAGTGCATAGTGGAGATCAATTTTGTATAAAAGTTCATAGTGGAGATCAATTTTATATAAAAGTGCACAGTGGAAATCAATTTTATATAAAAGTGCACAGTGGAGATCAATTTTATATAAAATTGCATAATGGAGAACAATTTTATATAAAAGTGCATAGTGGAGATCAATTTTATATAAAAGTGCACAGTGGAGATCAATTTTAAATAAAAGTGCACAGTGGAGATCAATTTTATATAAAAGTTCATAGTGGAGATCAATTTTATATAAAAGTGCACAGTGGAGATCAATTTTATATAAAATTGCATAGTGGAGAACAATTTTATATAAAAGTGCATAGTGGAGATCAATTTTTATATAAAAATGCATAGTGGAGATCAATTTTATATAAAATTGCATAGTGGAAATCAATTTCATATAAAAGTGCATTTTGGAGATCAATTTTATATAAAAGTGCATAGTGGAGATCACTTTTATATAAAAGTGCATAGTGGAGATCAATTTTATATAAAAATGCATAGTGGAGAACAATTTTATATAAAAGTTCATAGTGGAGATCAATTTTATATAAAAGTGCACAGTGGAGATCAATTTTATATAAAATTGCATAGTGGAGATCAATTTTATATAAAAGTGCATAGTGGAGATCAATTTTTATATAAAAATGCATAGTGGAGAACAATTTTATATAAAAGTGCATAGTGGAGATCAATTTTATATAAAAATGCATAGTGGAGAACAATTTTATATAAAAGTTCATAGTGGAGATCAATTTTATATAAAAGTGCACAGTGGAGATTAATTTTATATAAAATTGCATAGTGGAGATCAATTTTATATAAAAGTGCATAGTGGAGATCAATTTTTATATAAAAATGCATAGTGGAGAACAATTTTATATAAAAGTGCATAGTGGAGATCAATTTTATATAAAAGTTCATAGTGGAGATCAATTTTATATAAAAGTGCACAGTGGAGATCAATTTTATATAAAAGTGCACAGTGGAGATCAATTTTATATAAAATTGCATAGTGGAGATCAATTTTATATAAAAGTGCATAGTGGAGATCAATTTTATATAAAAGTGCATAGTGGAGATCAATTTTTATATAAAAATGCATAGTGGAGAACAATTTTATATAAAAGTGCATAGTGGAGATCAGTTTTATATAAAAGTTCATAGTGGAGATCAATTTTATATAAAAGTGCACAGTGGAGATCAATTTTATATAAAATTGCATAGTGGAGAACAATTTTATATAAAAGTGCATAGTGGAGATCAATTTTTATATAAAAATGCATAGTGGAGATCAATTTTATATAAAAGTGCACAGTGGAGATCAATTTTATATAAAATTGCATAGTGGAGAACAATTTTATATAAAAGTGCATAGTGGAGATCAATTTTGTATAAAAGTTCATAGTGGAGATCAATTTTATATAAAAGTGCACAGTGGAAATCAATTTTATATAAAAGTGCACAGTGGAGATCAATTTTATATAAAATTGCATAGTGGACAACAATTTTATATAAAAGTGCATAGTGGAAATCAATTTTGTGTAAAAGTTCATAGTGGAGATCAATTTTATATAAAAGTGCACAGTGGAAATCAATTTTATATAAAAGTGCACAGTGGAGATCAATTTTATATAAAATTGCATAGTGGAGAACAATTTTATATAAAAGTGCATAGTGGAGATCAATTTTTATATAAAAATGCATAGTGGAGATCAGTTTTATATAAAAGTTCATAGTGGAGATCAATTTTATATAAAAGTGCACAGTGGAGATCAATTTTATATAAAATTGCATAGTGGAGAACAATTTTATATAAAAGTGCATAGTGGAGATCAATTTTTATATAAAAATGCATAGTGGAGATCAATTTTATATAAAAGTGCACAGTGGAGATCAATTTTATATAAAATTGCATAGTGGAGAACAATTTTATATAAAAGTGCATAGTGGAGATCAATTTTGTATAAAAGTTCATAGTGGAGATCAATTTTATATAAAAGTGCACAGTGGAAATCAATTTTATATAAAAGTGCACAGTGGAGATCAATTTTATATAAAATTGCATAGTGGACAACAATTTTATATAAAAGTGCATAGTGGAAATCAATTTTGTATAAAAGTTCATAGTGGAGATCAATTTTATATAAAAGTGCACAGTGGAAATCAATTTTATATAAAAGTGCACAGTGGAGATCAATTTTATATAAAATTGCATAGTGGAGAACAATTTTATATAAAAGTGCATAGTGGAGATCAATTTATATATAAAAATGCATAGTGGAGATCAATTTTATATAAAATTGCATAGTGGAGAACAATTTTATATAAAAGTGCATAGTGGAGATCAATTTTTATATAAAAATGCATAGTGGTGATCAATTTTATATAAAAGTGCACAGTGGAGATCAATTTTATATAAAAATGCACAGTGGATATCAATTTTATATAAAAATGCATGGTGAAGATCAATTTTATATAAAATTGCATAGTGGAGATCAATTTTATATAAAAGTGCATAGTGAAGATCAATTTTATATAAAAGTGCATAGTGGAGATCAATTTTATATAAAAGTGCACTGTGGAGATCAATTTTATATAAAATTGCATAGTGGAGAACAATTATATATAAAAGTGCATAGTGGAGATCAATTTTTATATAAAAATGCATAGTGGAGATCAATTTTATATAAAATTGCATAGTGGAGATCAATTTTATATAAAAGTGCATAGTGGAGATCAATTTTTATATAAAAATGCATAGTGGAGATCAATTTCATATAAAAGTGCATAGTGGAGATCAATTTTATATAAAAGTTCATAGTGGAGATCAAGTTTATATAAAAGTGCACAGTGGAGATCAATTTTATATAAAATTGCATAGTGGAGAACAATTTTATATAAAAGTGCATAGTGGAGATCAATTTTTATATAAAAATGCATAGTGGAGATCAAGTTTATATAAAAGTGCACAGTGGAGATCAATTTTATATAAAATTGCATAGTGGAGAACAATTTTATATAAAAGTGCATAGTGGAGATCAATTTTTATATAAAAATGCATAGTGGAGATCAATTTTATATAAAAGTTCATAGTGGAGATCAATTTTATATAAAAGTGCACAGTGGAGATGAATTTTATATAAAAGTGCACAGTGGAGATCAATTTTATATAAAATTGCATAGTGGAGATCAATTTTATATAAAAGTGCATAGTGGAGATCAATTTTATATAAAAGTGCATAGTGGAGATCAATTTTATATAAAAGTGCACAGTGGAGATCAATTTTATATAAAATTGCATAGTGGAGAACAATTTTATATAAAAGTGCATAGTGGAGATCAATTTTTATATAAAAATGCATAGTGGAGATCAATTTTATATAAAATTGCATAGTGGAAATCAATTTCATATAAAAGTGCATTTTGGAGATCAATTTTATATAAAAGTGCATAGTGGAGATCACTTTTATATAAAAGTGCATAGTGGAGATCAATTTTATATAAAAATGCATAGTGGAGAACAATTTTATATAAAAGTTCATAGTGGAGATCAATTTTATATAAAAGTGCACAGTGGAGATCAATTTTATATAAAATTGCATAGTGGAGATCAATTTTATATAAAAGTGCATAGTGGAGATCAATTTTTATATAAAAATGCATAGTGGAGAACAATTTTATATAAAAGTGCATAGTGGAGATCAATTTTATATAAAAATGCATAGTGGAGAACAATTTTATATAAAAGTTCATAGTGGAGATCAATTTTATATAAAAGTGCACAGTGGAGATTAATTTTATATAAAATTGCATAGTGGAGATCAATTTTATATAAAAGTGCATAGTGGAGATCAATTTTTATATAAAAATGCATAGTGGAGAACAATTTTATATAAAAGTGCATAGTGGAGATCAATTTTATATAAAAGTTCATAGTGGAGATCAATTTTATATAAAAGTGCACAGTGGAGATCAATTTTATATAAAAGTGCACAGTGGAGATCAATTTTATATAAAATTGCATAGTGGAGATCAATTTTATATAAAAGTGCATAGTGGAGATCAATTTTATATAAAAGTGCATAGTGGAGATCAATTTTTATATAAAAATGCATAGTGGAGAACAATTTTATATAAAAGTGCATAGTGGAGATCAGTTTTATATAAAAGTTCATAGTGGAGATCAATTTTATATAAAAGTGCACAGTGGAGATCAATTTTATATAAAATTGCATAGTGGAGAACAATTTTATATAAAAGTGCATAGTGGAGATCAATTTTTATATAAAAATGCATAGTGGAGATCAATTTTATATAAAAGTGCACAGTGGAGATCAATTTTATATAAAATTGCATAGTGGAGAACAATTTTATATAAAAGTGCATAGTGGAGATCAATTTTGTATAAAAGTTCATAGTGGAGATCAATTTTATATAAAAGTGCACAGTGGAAATCAATTTTATATAAAAGTGCACAGTGGAGATCAATTTTATATAAAATTGCATAGTGGACAACAATTTTATATAAAAGTGCATAGTGGAAATCAATTTTGTGTAAAAGTTCATAGTGGAGATCAATTTTATATAAAAGTGCACAGTGGAAATCAATTTTATATAAAAGTGCACAGTGGAGATCAATTTTATATAAAATTGCATAGTGGAGAACAATTTTATATAAAAGTGCATAGTGGAGATCAATTTTTATATAAAAATGCATAGTGGAGATCAGTTTTATATAAAAGTTCATAGTGGAGATCAATTTTATATAAAAGTGCACAGTGGAGATCAATTTTATATAAAATTGCATAGTGGAGAACAATTTTATATAAAAGTGCATAGTGGAGATCAATTTTTATATAAAAATGCATAGTGGAGATCAATTTTATATAAAAGTGCACAGTGGAGATCAATTTTATATAAAAATGCACAGTGGATATCAATTTTATATAAAAATGCATGGTGAAGATCAATTTTATATAAAATTGCATAGTGGAGATCAATTTTATATAAAAGTGCATAGTGAAGATCAATTTTATATAAAAGTGCATAGTGGAGATCAATTTTATATAAAAGTGCACTGTGGAGATCAATTTTATATAAAATTGCATAGTGGAGAACAATTATATATAAAAGTGCATAGTGGAGATCAATTTTTATATAAAAATGCATAGTGGAGATCAATTTTATATAAAATTGCATAGTGGAGATCAATTTTATATAAAAGTGCATAGTGGAGATCATTTTTTATATAAAAATGCATAGTGGAGATCAATTTCATATAAAAGTGCATAGTGGAGATCAATTTTATATAAAAGTTCATAGTGGAGATCAAGTTTATATAAAAGTGCACAGTGGAGATCAATTTTATATAAAATTGCATAGTGGAGAACAATTTTATATAAAAGTGCATAGTGGAGATCAATTTTTATATAAAAATGCATAGTGGAGATCAAGTTTATATAAAAGTGCACAGTGGAGATCAATTTTATATAAAATTGCATAGTGGAGAACAATTTTATATAAAAGTGCATAGTGGAGATCAATTTTTATATAAAAATGCATAGTGGAGATCAATTTTATATAAAAGTTCATAGTGGAGATCAATTTTATATAAAAGTGCACAGTGGAGATGAATTTTATATAAAAGTGCACAGTGGAGATCAATTTTATATAAAATTGCATAGTGGAGATCAATTTTATATAAAAGTGCATAGTGGAGATCAATTTTATATAAAAGTGCATAGTGGAGATCAATTTTATATAAAAGTGCACAGTGGAGATCAATTTTATATAAAATTGCATAGTGGAGAACAATTTTATATAAAAGTGCATAGTGGAGATCAATTTTTATATAAAAATGCATAGTGGAGAACAATTTTATATAAAAGTGCATAGTGGAGATCAATTTTTATATAAAAATGCATAGTGGAGATCAATTTTATATAAAAGTGCACAGTGGAGATCAATTTTATATAAAATTGCATAGTGGAGAACAATTTTATATAAAAGTGCATAGTGGAGATCAATTTTGTATAAAAGTTCATAGTGGAGATCAATTTTATATAAAAGTGCACAGTGGAAATCAATTTTATATAAAAGTGCACAGTGGAGATCAATTTTATATAAAATTGCATAGTGGACAACAATTTTATATAAAAGTGCATAGTGGAAATCAATTTTATATAAAAGTGCACAGTGGAGATCAATTTTATATAAAATTGCATAGTGGACAACAATTTTATATAAAAGTGCATAGTGGAAATCAATTTTGTATAAAAGTTCATAGTGGAGATCAATTTTATATAAAAGTGCACAGTGGAAATCAATTTTATATAAAAGTGCACAGTGGAGATCAATTTTATATAAAATTGCATAGTGGAGAACAATTTTATATAAAAGTGCATAGTGGAGATCAATTTTTATATAAAAATGCATAGTGGAGATCAATTTTATATAAAATTGCATAGTGGAGAACAATTTTATATAAAAGTGCATAGTGGAGATCAATTTTTATATAAAAATGCATAGTGGAGATCAATTTTATATAAAAGTGCACAGTGGAGATCAATTTTATATAAAAATGCACAGTGGATATCAATTTTATATAAAAATGCATGGTGAAGATCAATTTTATATAAAAGTGCATAGTGGAGATCAATTATTAGAAAAAGTGCATAGTGGAGATCAATTTTATATAAAATTGCATAGTGGAGATCAATTTTATATAAAAGTGCATAGTGGAGATCAATTTTTATATAAAAGTGCATAGTGGAGATCAATTTCATATAAAAGTGCATAGTGGAGATCAATTTTATATAAAAGTTCATAGTGGAGATCAAGTTTATATAAAAGTGCACAGTGGAGATCAATTTTATATAAAATTGCATAGTGGAGAACAATTTTATATAAAAGTGCATAGTGGAGATCAATTTTTATATAAAAATGCATAGTGGAGATCAATTTTATATAAAAGTGCATAGTGGAGATCAATTTTTATATAAAAATGCATAGTGGAGATCAATTTTATAAAAAAGTGCACAGTGGAGATCAATTTTATATAAAAGTGCACAGTGGAGATCAATTTTATATAAAAGTTCATAGTGGAGATCAATTTTATATAAAAGTGCACAGTGGAGATCAATTTTATATAAAATTGCATAGTGGAGAACAATTTTATATAAAAGTGCATAGTGGAGATCAATTTTTATATAAAAATGCATAGTGGAGAACAATTTTATATAAAAGTGCATAGTGGAGATCAATTTTATATAAAAGTTCATAGTGGAGATCAATTTTATATAAAAGTGCACAGTGGAGATCAATTTTATATAAAATTGCATAGTGGAGAACAATTTTATATAAAAGTGCATAGTGGAGATCAATTTTTATATAAAAATGCATAGTGGAGATCAATTTTATATAAAAGTGCATAGTGGAGATCAATTTTTATATAAAAATGCATAGTGGAGATCAATTTTATATAAAAGTGCACAGTGGAGATCAATTTTATATAAAAGTGCACAGTGGAGATCAATTTTATATAAAAGTGCACAGTGGAGATCAATTTTATATAAAAGTTCATAGTAGAGATCAATTTTATATAAAAGTGCACAGTGGAGATCAATTTTATATAAAATTGCATAGTGGAGAACAATTTTATATAAAAGTGCATAGTGGAGATCAATTTTGTATAAAAGTTCATAGTGGAGATCAATTTTATATAAAAGTGCACAGTGGAAATCAATTTTATATAAAAGTGCACAGTGGAGATCAATTTTATATAAAATTGCATAGTGGACAACAATTTTATATAAAAGTGCATAGTGGAGATCAATTTTGTATAAAAGTTCATAGTGGAGATCAATTTTATATAAAAGTGCACAGTGGAAATCAATTTTATATAAGAGTGCACAGTGGAGATCAATTTTATATAAAATTGCATAGTGGAGAACAATTTTATATAAAAGTGCACAGTGGAGATCAATTTTTATATAAAAATGCATAGTGGAGATCAATTTTATATAAAATTGCATAGTGGAGAACAATTTTATATAAAAGTGCATAGTGGAGATCAATTTTTATATAAAAATGCATAGTGGAGATCAATTTTATATAAAAGTGCACAGTGGAGATCAATTTTATATAAAAATGCACAGTGGATATCAATTTTATATAAAAATGCATAGTGAAGATCAATTTTATATAAAAGTGCATAGTGGAGATCAATTATTAGAAAAAGTGCATAGTGGAGATCAATTTTATATAAAATTGCATAGTGGAGAACAATTTTATATAAAAGTGCATAGTGGAGATCAATTTTTATATAAAAATGCATAGTGGAGATCAATTTTATATAAAAGTGCATAGTGGAGATCAATTTTATATAAAAGAGCACAGTGGAGATCAATTTTATATAAAATTGCACAGTGGAGATCAATTTGATATAAAAGTGCACAGTGGAGATCAATTTTATATAAAATTGCATAGTGGAGTTCAATTTTATATAAAAGTGCATAGTGAAGATCAATTTTATATAAAAGTGCATAGTGGAGATCAATTTTATATAAAAGTGCACAGTGGAGATCAATTTTATATAAAATTGCATAGTGGAGAAAAATTTTATATAAAAGTGCATAGTGGAGATCAATTTTTATATAAAAATGCATAGTGGAGATCAATTTTATATAAAATTGCATAGTGGAGATCAATTTTATATAAAAGTGCATAGTGGAGATCAATTTTTATATAAAAATGCATAGTGGAGATCAATTTCATATAAAAGTGCATAGTGGAGATCAATTTTATATAAAAGTTCATAGTGGAGATCAAGTTTATATAAAAGTGCACAGTGGAGATCAATTTTATATAAAATTGCATAGTGGAGAACAATTTTATATAAAAGTGCATAGTGGAGATCAATTTTTATATAAAAATGCATAGTGGAGATCAAGTTTATATAAAAGTGCACAGTGGAGATCAATTTTATATAAAATTGCATAGTGGAGAACAATTTTATATAAAAGTGCATAGTGGAGATCAATTTTTATATAAAAATGCATAGTGGAGATCAATTTTATATAAAAGTTCATAGTGGAGATCAATTTTATATAAAAGTGCACAGTGGAGATGAATTTTATATAAGAGTGCACAGTGGAGATCAATTTTATATAAAATTGCATAGTGGAGATCAATTTTATATAAAAGTGCATAGTGGAGATCAATTTTATATAAAAGTGCATAGTGGAGATCAATTTTTATATAAAAGTGCACAGTGGAGATCAATTTTATATAAAATTGCATAGTGGAGAACAATTTTATATAAAAGTGCATAGTGGAGATCAATTTTTATATAAAAATGCATAGTGGAGAACAATTTTATATAAAAGTGCATAGTGGAGATCAATTTTTATATAAAAATGCATAGTGGAGATCAATTTTATATAAAAGTGCATAGTGGAGATCAATTTTATATAAAAGTGCACAGTGGAGATCAATTTTATATAAAAGTTCATAGTGGAGATCAATTTTATATAAAAGTGCACAGTGGAGATCAATTTTATATATAATTGCATAGTGGAGATCCATTTTATATAAAAGTGCACAGTGTAGATCAATTTTATATAAAAGTTCATAGTGGAGATCAAGTTTATATAAAAGTGCACAGTGGAGATCAATTTTATATAAAATTGCATAGTGGAGAACAATTTTATATAAAAGTGCATAGTGGAGATCAATTTTTATATAAAAATGCATAGTGGAGATCAATTTTATATAAAAGTTCATAGTGGAGATCAATTTTATATAAAAGTGCAAAGTGGAGATGAATTTTATATAAAAGTGCACAGTGGAGATCAATTTTATATAAAATTGCATAGTGGAGATCAATTTTATATAAAAGTGCATAGTGGAGATCAATTTTATATAAAAGTGCATAGTGGAGATCAATTTTATATAAAAGTGCACAGCGGAGATCAATTTTATATAAAATTGCATAGTGGAGAACAATTTTATATAAAAGTGCTTAGTGGAGATCAATTTTTATATAAAAATGCATAGTGGAGAACAATTTTATATAAAAGTGCATAGTGGAGATCAATTTTATATAAAAGTGCACAGTGGAGATCAATTTTATATAAAATTGCATAGTGGAGAACAATTTTATATAAAAGTGCATAGTGGAGATCAATTTTTATATAAAAATGCATAGTGGAGATCAATTTTATATAAAAGTTCATAGTGGAGATCAATTTTATATAAAAGTGCACAGTGGAGATGAATTTTATATAAGAGTGCACAGTGGAGATCAATTTTATATAAAATTGCATAGTGGAGATCAATTTTATATAAAAGTGCATAGTGGAGATCAATTTTATATAAAAGTGCATAGTGGAGATCAATTTTTATATAAAAGTGCACAGTGGAGATCAATTTTATATAAAATTGCATAGTGGAGAACAATTTTATATAAAAGTGCATAGTGGAGATCAATTTTTATATAAAAATGCATAGTGGAGAACAATTTTATATAAAAGTGCATAGTGGAGATCAATTTTTATATAAAAATGCATAGTGGAGATCAATTTTATATAAAAGTGCATAGTGGAGATCAATTTTATATAAAAGTGCACAGTGGAGATCAATTTTATATAAAAGTTCATAGTGGAGATCAATTTTATATAAAAGTGCACAGTGGAGATCAATTTTATATATAATTGCATAGTGGAGATCCATTTTATATAAAAGTGCACAGTGTAGATCAATTTTATATAAAAGTTCATAGTGGAGATCAAGTTTATATAAAAGTGCACAGTGGAGATCAATTTTATATAAAATTGCATAGTGGAGAACAATTTTATATAAAAGTGCATAGTGGAGATCAATTTTTATATAAAAATGCATAGTGGAGATCAATTTTATATAAAAGTTCATAGTGGAGATCAATTTTATATAAAAGTGCAAAGTGGAGATGAATTTTATATAAAAGTGCACAGTGGAGATCAATTTTATATAAAATTGCATAGTGGAGATCATTTTTATATAAAAGTGCATAGTGGAGATCAATTTTATATAAAAGTGCATAGTGGAGATCAATTTTATATAAAAGTGCACAGCGGAGATCAATTTTATATAAAATTGCATAGTGGAGAACAATTTTATATAAAAGTGCTTAGTGGAGATCAATTTTTATATAAAAATGCATAGTGGAGAACAATTTTATATAAAAGTGCATAGTGGAGATCAATTTTTATATAAAAATGCATAGTGGAGATCAATTTTATATAAAAGTGCATAGTGGAGATCAATTTTATATAAAAGTGCACAGTGGAGATCAATTTTATATAAAAGTTCATAGTGGAGATCAATTTTATATAAAAGTGCACAGTGGAGATCAATTTTATATATAATTGCATAGTGGAGATCCATTTTATATAAAAGTGCACAGTGTAGATCAATTTTATATAAAAGTGCATAGTGGATATCAATTTTATATAAAAGTGCACAGTGGAGATCAATTTTATATAAAATTGCATAGTGGAGAACAATTTTATATAAAAGTTCATAGTGGAGATTAATTTTATATAAAAGTGCATAGTGGAGATCAATTTTATATAAAATTGCATAGTGGAGAACAATTTTATATAAAAGTTCATAGTGGAGATCAATTTTAAATAAAAGTTCATAGTGGAGATCAATTTTATATAAAAGTGCACAGTGGAGATCAATTTTATATAAAAGTGCACAGTGGAGATCAATTTTATATAAAATTGCATAGTGGAGATCAATTTTATATAAAAGTGCATAGTGGAGATCAATTTTATATAAAAGTGCATAGTGGAGATAAATTTTTATATAAAAATGCATAGTGGAGAACAATTTTATATAAAAGTGCATAGTGGAGATCAATTTTATATAAAAGTTCATAGTGGAGATCAATTTTATATAAAAGTGCACAGTGGAGATCAATTTTATATAAAATTGCATAGTGGAGAACAATTTTATATAAAAGTGCATAGTGGAGATCAATTTTTATATAAAAATGCATAGTGGAGATCAATTTTATATAAAAGTGCACAGTGGAGATGAATTTTATATAAAATTGCATAGTGGAGAACAATTTTATATAAAAGTGCATAGTGGAGATCAATTTTGTATAAAAGTTCATAGTGGAGATCAATTTTATATAAAAGTGCACAGGGGAAATCAATTTTATATAAAAGTGCACAGTGGAGATCAATTTTATATAAAATTGCATAGTGGAGAACAATTTTATATAAAAGTGCATAGTGGAGATCAATTTTTATATAAAAATGCATAGTGGAGATCAATTTTATATAAAAGTTCATAGTGGAGATCAATTTTATATAAAAGTGCAAAGTGGAGATGAATTTTATATAAAAGTGCACAGTGGAGATCAATTTTATATAAAATTGCATAGTGGAGATCAATTTTATATAAAAGTGCATAGTGGAGATCAATTTTATATAAAAGTGCATAGTGGAGATCAATTTTATATAAAAGTGCACAGCGGAGATCAATTTTATATAAAATTGCATAGTGGAGAACAATTTTATATAAAAGTGCTTAGTGGAGATCAATTTTTATATAAAAATGCATAGTGGAGAACAATTTTATATAAAAGTGCATAGTGGAGATCAATTTTTATATAAAAATGCATAGTGGAGATCAATTTTATATAAAAGTGCATAGTGGAGATCAATTTTATATAAAAGTGCACAGTGGAGATCAATTTTATATAAAAGTTCATAGTGGAGATCAATTTTATATAAAAGTGCACAGTGGAGATCAATTTTATATATAATTGCATAGTGGAGATCCATTTTATATAAAAGTGCACAGTGTAGATCAATTTTATATAAAAGTGCATAGTGGATATCAATTTTATATAAAAGTGCACAGTGGAGATCAATTTTATATAAAATTGCATAGTGGAGAACAATTTTATATAAAAGTTCATAGTGGAGATTAATTTTATATAAAAGTGCATAGTGGAGATCAATTTTATATAAAATTGCATAGTGGAGAACAATTTTATATAAAAGTTCATAGTGGAGATCAATTTTAAATAAAAGTTCATAGTGGAGATCAATTTTTATATAAAAATGCATAGTGGAGATCAATTTTATATAAAAGTTCATAGTGGAGATCAATTTTATATAAAAGTGCAAAGTGGAGATGAATTTTATATAAAAGTGCACAGTGGAGATCAATTTTATATAAAATTGCATAGTGGAGATCAATTTTATATAAAAGTGCATAGTGGAGATCAATTTTATATAAAAGTGCATAGTGGAGATCAATTTTAAATAAAAGTGCACAGCGGAGATCAATTTTATATAAAATTGCATAGTGGAGAACAATTTTATATAAAAGTGCTTAGTGGAGATCAATTTTTATATAAAAATGCATAGTGGAGAACAATTTTATATAAAAGTGCATAGTGGAGATCAATTTTTATATAAAAATGCATAGTGGAGATCAATTTTATATAAAAGTGCATAGTGGAGATCAATTTTATATAAAAGTGCACAGTGGAGATCAATTTTATATAAAAGTTCATAGTGGAGATCAATTTTATATAAAAGTGCACAGTGGAGATCAATTTTATATATAATTGCATAGTGGAGATCCATTTTATATAAAAGTGCACAGTGTAGATCAATTTTATATAAAAGTGCATAGTGGATATCAATTTTATATAAAAGTGCACAGTGGAGATCAATTTTATATAAAATTGCATAGTGGAGAACAATTTTATATAAAAGTTCATAGTGGAGATTAATTTTATATAAAAGTGCATAGTGGAGATCAATTTTATATAAAATTGCATAGTGGAGAACAATTTTATATAAAAGTTCATAGTGGAGATCAATTTTAAATAAAAGTTCATAGTGGAGATCAATTTTATATAAAAGTGCACAGTGGAGATCAATTTTATATAAAAGTGCACAGTGGAGATCAATTTTATATAAAATTGCATAGTGGAGATCAATTTTATATAAAAGTGCATAGTGGAGATCAATTTTATATAAAAGTGCATAGTGGAGATAAATTTTTATATAAAAATGCATAGTGGAGAACAATTTTATATAAAAGTGCATAGTGGAGATCAATTTTATATAAAAGTTCATAGTGGAGATCAATTTTATATAAAAGTGCACAGTGGAGATCAATTTTATATAAAATTGCATAGTGGAGAACAATTTTATATAAAAGTGCATAGTGGAGATCAATTTTTATATAAAAATGCATAGTGGAGATCAATTTTATATAAAAGTGCACAGTGGAGATGAATTTTATATAAAATTGCATAGTGGAGAACAATTTTATATAAAAGTGCATAGTGGAGATCAATTTTGTATAAAAGTTCATAGTGGAGATCAATTTTATATAAAAGTGCACAGGGGAAATCAATTTTATATAAAAGTGCACAGTGGAGATCAATTTTATATAAAATTGCATAGTGGAAAACAATTTTATATAAAAGTGCATAGTGGAGATCAATTTTTATATAAAAATGCATAGTGGAGATCAATTTTATATAAAAGTGCACAGTGGAGATCAATTTTATATAAAAGTGCACAGTGGAGATCAATTTTATATAAAAGTTCATAGTGGAGATCAATTTTATATAAAAGTGCACAGTGGAGATCAATTTTATATAAAATTGCATAGTGGAGAACAATTTTATATAAAAGTGCATAGTGGAGATCAATTTTTATATAAAAATGCATAGTGGAGATCAATTTTATATAAAATTGCATAGTGGAAATCAATTTTATATAAAAATGCATAGTGGAGAACAATTTTATATAAAAGTGCATAGTGGAGATCAATTTTTATATAAAAATGCACAGTGGAGATCAATTTTATATAAAATTGCATAGTGGAGATCAATTTTATATAAAAGTGCATAGTGGAGAACAATTTTATATAAAAGTTCATAGTGGAGATTAATTTTATATAAAAGTGCATAGTGGAGATCAATTTTATATAAAATTGCATAGTGGAGAACAATTTTATATAAAAGTTCATAGTGGAGATCAATTTTATATAAAAGTGCACAGTGGAGATCAATTTTATATAAAATTGCATAGTGGAGATCAATTTTATATAAAAGTGCATAGTGGAGATCAATTTTTATATAAAAATGCATAGTGGAGAACAATTTTATATAAAAGTGCATAGTGGAGATCAATTTTATATAAAAGTTCATAGTGGAGATCAATTTTATATAAAAGTGCACAGTGGAGATCAATTTTATATAAAAGTGCACAGTGGAGATCAATTTTATATAAAATTGCATAGTGGAGATCAATTTTATATAAAAGTGCATAGTGGAGATCAATTTTATATAAAAGTGCATAGTGGAGATCAATTTTTATATAAAAATGCATAGTGGAGAACAATTTTATATAAAAGTGCACAGTGGAGATCAATTTTATATAAAATTGCATAGTGGACAACAATTTTATATAAAAGTGCATAGTGGAGATCAATTTTGTATAAAAGTTCATAGTGGAGATCAATTTTATATAAAAGTGCACAGTGGAAATCAATTTTATATAAAAGTGCACAGTGGAGATCAATTTTATATAAAATTGCATAGTGGAGAACAATTTTATATAAAAGTGCATAGTGGAGATCAATTTTTATATAAAAATGCATAGTGGAGATCAATTTTATATAAAATTGCATAGTGGAGAACAATTTTATATAAAAGTGCATAGTGGAGATCAATTTTTATATAAAAATGCATAGTGGAGATCAATTTTATATAAAAGTGCACAGTGGAGATCAATTTTATATAAAAATGCACAGTGGATATCAATTTTATATAAAAATGCATGGTGAAGATCAATTTTATATAAAAGTGCATAGTGGAGATCAATTATTAGAAAAAGTGCATAGTGGAGATCAATTTTATATAAAATTGCATAGTGGAGAACAATTTTATATAAAAGTGCATAGTGGAGATCAATTTTTATATAAAAATGCATAGTGGAGATCAATTTTATATAAAAGTGCATAGTGGAGATCAATTTTATATAAAAGAGCACAGTGGAGATCAATTTTATATAAAATTGCACAGTGGAGATCAATTTGATATAAAAGTGCACAGTGGAGATCAATTTTATATAAAATTGCATAGTGGAGATCAATTTTATATAAAAGTGCATAGTGAAGATCAATTTTATATAAAAGTGCATAGTGGAGATCAATTTTATATAAAAGTGCACAGTGGAGATCAATTTTATATAAAATTGCATAGTGGAGAACAATTTTATATAAAAGTGCATAGTGGAGATCAATTTTTATATAAAAATGCATAGTGGAGATCAAGTTTATATAAAAGTGCACAGTGGAGATCAATTTTATATAAAATTGCATAGTGGAGAACAATTTTATATAAAAGTGCATAGTGGAGATCAATTTTTATATAAAAATGCATAGTGGAGATCAATTTTATATAAAAGTTCATAGTGGAGATCAATTTTATATAAAAGTGCACAGTGGAGATGAATTTTATATAAAAGTGCACAGTGGAGATCAATTTTATATAAAATTGCATAGTGGAGATCAATTTTATATAAAAGTGCATAGTGGAGATCAATTTTATATAAAAGTGCATAGTGGAGATCAATTTTATAAAAAAATGTGCACAGTGGAGATCAATTTTATATAAAATTGCATAGTGGAGAACAATTTTATATAAAAGTGCATAGTGGAGATCAATTTTTATATAAAAATGCATAGTGGAGAACAATTTTATATAAAAGTGCATAGTGGAGATCAATTTTTATATAAAAATGCATAGTGGAGATCACTTTTATATAAAAGTGCATAGTGGAGATCTATTTTTTATAAAAGTGCACAGTGGAGATCAATTTTATATAAAAGTTCATAGTGGAGATCAATTTTATATAAAAGTGCACAGTGGAGATCAATTTTATATAAAAGTGCACAGTGGAGATCAATTTTATATATAATTGCATAGTGGAGATCCATTTTATATAAAAGTGCACAGTGTAGATCAATTTTATATAAAAGTGCATAGTGGAGATCAATTTTATATAAAAGTGCACAGTGGAGATCAATTTTATATAAAATTGCATAGTGGAGAACAATTTTATATAAAAGTTCATAGTGGAGATTAATTTTATATAAAAGTGCATTGTGGAGATCAATTTTATATAAAATTGCATAGTGGAGAACAATTTTATATAAAAGTTCATAGTGGAGATCAATTTTATATAAAAGTGCACAGTGGAGATCAATTTTATATAAAATTGCATAGTGGAGATCAATTTTATATAAAAATGCATAGTGGAGATCAATTTTTATATAAAAATGCATAGTGGAGAACAATTTTATATAAAAGTGCATAGTGGAGATCAATTTTATATAAAAGTTCATAGTGGAGATCAATTTTATATAAAAGTGCACAGTGAAGATCAATTTTATATAAAAGTGCACAGTGGAGATCAATTTTATATAAAATTGCATAGTGGAGATCAATTTTATATAAAAGTGCATAGTGGAGATCAATTTTATATAAAAGTGCATAGTGGAGATCAATTTTTATATAAAAATGCATAGTGGAGAACAATTTTATATAAAAGTGCATAGTGGAGATCAATTTTATATAAAAGTTCATAGTGGAGATCAATTTTATATAAAAGTGCACAGTGGAGATCAATTTTATATAAAATTGCATAGTGGAGAACAATTTTATATAAAAGTGCATAGTGGAGATCAATTTTTATATAAAAATGCATAGTGGAGATCAATTTTATATAAAAGTGCACAGTGGAGATGAATTTTATATAAAATTGCATAGTGGAGAACAATTTTATATAAAAGTGCATAGTGGAGATCAATTTTGTATAAAAGTTCATAGTGGAGATCAATTTTATATAAAAGTGCACAGTGGAAATCAATTTTATATAAAAGTGCACAGTGGAGATCAATTTTATATAAAATTGCATAGTGGAGAACAATTTTATATAAAAGTGCATAGTGAAGATCAATTTTTATATAAAAGTGCATAGTGGAGATCAATTTTTATATAAAAATGCATAGTGGAGATCAATTTTATATAAAATTGCATAGTGGAAATCAATTTTATATAAAAGTGCATTTTGGAGATCAATTTTATATAAAAGTGCATAGTGGAGATCAATTTTATATAAAAGTGCATAGTGGAGATCAATTTTATATAAAAATGCATAGTGGAGAACAATTTTATATAAAAGTGCATAGTGGAGATCAATTTTTATATAAAAATGCACAGTGGAGATCAAATTTATATAAAATTGCATAGTGGAGATCAATTTTATATAAAAGTTCATAGTGGAGATCAATTTTATATAAAAGTGCATAGTGGAGATCAATTTTTATATAAAAATGCATAGTGGAGAACAATTTTATATAAAAGTGCATAGTGGAGATCAATTTTTATATAAAAATGCACAGTGGAGATCAAATTTATATAAAATTGCATAGTGGAGATCAATTTTATATAAAAGTTCATAGTGGAGATCAATTTTATATAAAAGTGCATAGTGGAGATCAATTTTTATATAAAAATGCATAGTGGAGAACAATTTTATATAAAAGTGCATAGTGGAGATCAATTTTATATAAAAGTTCATAGTGGAGATCAATTTTATATAAATTTGCACAGTGGAGATCAATTTGATATAAAAGTGCACAGTGGAGATCAATTTTATATAAAATTGCATAGTGGACATCAATTTTATATAAAAGTGCATAGTGAAGATCAATTTTATATAAAAGTGCATAGTGGAGATCAATTTTATATAAAAGTGCACAGTGGAGATCAATTTTATATAAAATTGCATAGTGGAGAACAATTTTATATAAAAGTGCATAGTGGAGATCAATTTTTATATAAAAATGCATAGTGGAGATCAATTTTATATAAAATTGCATAGTGGAGATCAATTTTATATAAAAGTGCATAGTGGAGATCAATTTTTATATAAAAATGCATAGTGGAGATCAATTTCATATAAAAGTGCATAGTGGAGATCAATTTTATATAAAAGTTCATAGTGGAGATCAAGTTTATATAAAAGTGCACAGTGGAGATCAATTTTATATAAAATTGCATAGTGGAGAACAATTTTATATAAAAGTGCATAGTGGAGATCAATTTTTATATAAAAATGCATAGTGGAGATCAAGTTTATATAAAAGTGCACAGTGGAGATCAATTTTATATAAAATTGCATAGTGGAGAACAATTTTATATAAAAGTGCATAGTGGAGATCAATTTTTATATAAAAATGCATAGTGGAGATCAATTTTATATAAAAGTTCATAGTGGAGATCAATTTTATATAAAAGTGCACAGTGGAGATGAATTTTATATAAAAGTGCACAGTGGAGATCAATTTTATATAAAATTGCATAGTGGAGATCAATTTTATATAAAAGTGCATAGTGGAGATCAATTTTATATAAAAGTGCATAGTGGAGATCAATTTTATATAAAAGTGCACAGTGGAGATCAATTTTATATAAAATTGCATAGTGGAGAACAATTTTATATAAAAGTGCATAGTGGAGATCAATTTTTATATAAAAATGCATAGTGGAGAACAATTTTATATAAAAGTGCATAGTGGAGATCAATTTTTATATAAAAATGCATAGTGGAGATCAATTTTATATAAAAGTGCATAGTGGAGATCAATTTTATATAAAAGTGCACAGTGGAGATCAATTTTATATAAAAGTTCATAGTGGAGATCAATTTTATATAAAAGTGCACAGTGGAGATCCATTTTATATAAAAGTGCACAGTGGAGATCAATTTTATTTATAATTGCATAGTGGAGATCCATTTTATATAAAAGTGCACAGTGTAGATCAATTTTATATAAAAGTGCATAGTGGAGATCAATTTTATATAAAAGTGCACAGTGGAGATCAATTTTATATAAAATTGCATAGTGGAGAACAATTTTATATAAAAGTTCATAGTGGAGATTAATTTTATATAAAAGTGCATAGTGGAGATCAATTTTATATAAAATTGCATAGTGGAGAACAATTTTATATAAAAGTTCATAGTGGAGATCAATTTTATATAAAAGTGCACAGTGGAGATCAATTTTATATAAAATTGCATAGTGGAGATCAATTTTATATAAAAATGCATAGTGGAGATCAATTTTTATATAAAAATGCATAGTGGAGAACAATTTTATATAAAAGTGCATAGTGGAGATCAATTTTATATAAAAGTTCATAGTGGAGATCAATTTTATATAAAAGTGCACAGTGAAGATCAATTTTATATAAAAGTGCACAGTGGAGATCAATTTTATATAAAATTGCATAGTGGAGATCAATTTTATATAAAAGTGCATAGTGGAGATCAATTTTAAATAAAAGTGCATAGTGGAGATCAATTTTTATATAAAAATGCATAGTGGAGAACAATTTTATATAAAAGTGCATAGTGGAGATCAATTTTATATAAAAGTTCATAGTGGAGATCAATTTTTATATTAAAGTGCATAGTGGAGATCAATTTTTATATAAAAATGCATAGTGGAGATCAATTTTATATAAAAGTGCACAGTGGAGATCAATTTTAAATAAAAGTGCACAGTGGAGATCAATTTTATATAAAAGTTCATAGTGGAGATCAATTTTATATAAAAGTGCACAGTGGAGATCAATTTTATATAAAATTGCATAGTGGAGAACAATTTTATATAAAAGTGCATAGTGGAGATCAATTTTTATATAAAAATGCATAGTGGAGATCAATTTTATATAAAATTGCATAGTGGAAATCAATTTTATATAAAAGTGCATTTTGGAGATCAATTTTATATAAAAGTGCATAGTGGAGATCAATTTTATATAAAAGTGCATAGTGGAGATCAATTTTATATAAAAATGCATAGTGGAGAACAATTTTATATAAAAGTGCATAGTGGAGATCAATTTTTATATAAAAATGCACAGTGGAGATCAATTTTATATAAAATTGCATAGTGTAGATCAGTTTTATATAAAAGTTCATAGTGGAGATCAATTTTATATAAAAGTGCATAGTGGAGATCAATTTTTATATAAAAATGCATAGTGGAGAACAATTTTATATAAAAGTGCATAGTGGAGATCAATTTTATATAAAAGTTCATAGTGGAGATCAATTTTATATAAAAGTGCACAGTGGAGATCAATTTTATATAAAAGTGCACAGTGGAGATCAATTTTATATAAAATTGCATAGTGGAGAACAATTTTATATAAAAGTGCATAGTGGAGATCAATTTTTATATAAAAATGCATAGTGGAGATCAATTTTATATAAAAGTGCATAGTGGAGATCAATTTTTATATAAAAATGCATAGTGGAGATCAATTTTATATAAAAGTGCACAGTGGAGATCAATTTTATATAAAAGTGCACAGTGGAGATCAATTTTATATAAAAGTTCATAGTAGAGATCAATTTTATATAAAAGTGCACAGTGGAGATCAATTTTATATAAAATTGCATAGTGGAGAACAATTTTATATAAAAGTGCATAGTGGAAATCAATTTTTATATAAAAATGCATAGTGGAGAACAATTTTATATAAAAGTGCATAGAGGAGATCAATTTTTATATAAAAATGCATAGTGGAGATCAATTTTATATAAAAATGCATAGTGGAGAACAATTTTATATAAAAGTGCATAGTGGAGATCAATTTTATATAAAAGTTCATAGTGGAGATCAATTTTATATAAAAGTGCACAGTGGAGATCAATTTTATATAAAAGTGCACAGTGGAGATCAATTTTATATAAAATTGCATAGTGGAGATCAATTTTTATATAAAAATGCATAGTGGAGATCAATTTTATATAAAAGTGCATAGTGGAGATCAATTTTTATATAAAAATGCATAGTGGAGATCAATTTTATATTAAAGTTCATAGTGGAGATCAATTTTATATAAAAGTGCACAGTGGAGATGAATTTTATATAAAAGTGCACAGTGGAGATCAATTTTATATAAAATTGCATAGTGGAGATCAATTTTATACAAAAGTGCATAGTGGAGATCAATTTTATATAAAAGTGCATAGTGGAGATCAATTTTATATAAAAGTGCACAGTGGAGATCAATTTTATATAAAATTGCATAGTGGAGAACAATTTTATATAAAAGTGCATAGTGGAGATCAATTTTTATATAAAAATGCATAGTGGAGAACAATTTTATATAAAAGTGCATAGTGGAGATCAATTTTTATATAAAAATGCATAGTGGAGATCAATTTTATATAAAAGTGCATAGTGGAGATCAATTTTATATAAAAGTGCACAGTGGAGATCAATTTTATATAAAAGTTCATAGTGGAGATCAATTTTATATAAAAGTGCACAGTGGAGATCAATTTTATATAAAAGTGCACAGTGGAGATCAATTTTATATATAATTGCATAGTAGAGATCCATTTTATATAAAAGTGCACAGTGTAGATCAATTTTATATAAAAGTGCATAGTGGAGATCAATTTTATATAAAAGTGCACAGTGGAGATCAATTTTATATAAAATTGCATAGTGGAGAACAATTTTATATAAAAGTTCATAGTGGAGATTAATTTTATATAAAAGTGCATAGTGGAGATCAATTTTATATAAAATTGCATAGTGGAGAACAATTTTATATAAAAGTTCATAGTGGAGATCAATTTTATATAAAAGTGCACAGTGGAGATCAATTTTATATAAAATTGCATAGTGGAGATCAATTTTATATAAAAGTGCATAGTGGAGTTCAATTTTTATATAAAAATGCATAGTGGAGAACAACTTCATATAAAAATGCATAGTGGAGATCAATTTTATATAAAAGTTCATAGTGGAGATCAATTTTATATAAAAGTTCATAGTGGAGATCAAGTTTATATAAAAGTGCACAGTGGAGATCAATTTTATATAAAATTGCATAGTGGAGAACAATTTTATATAAAAGTGCATAGTGGAGATCAATTTTTATATAAAAATGCATAGTGGAGATCAAGTTTATATAAAAGTGCACAGTGGAGATCAATTTTATATAAAATTGCATAGTGGAGAACAATTTTATATAAAAGCGCATAGTGGAGATCAATTTTTATATAAAAATGCATAGTGGAGATCAATTTTATATAAAAGTTCATAGTGAAGATCAATTTTATATAAAAGTGCACAGTGGAGATGAATTTTATATAAAAGTGCACAGTGGAGATCAATTTTATATAAAATTGCATAGTGGAGATCAATTTTATATAAAAGTGCATAGTGGAGATCAATTTTATATAAAAGTGCACAGTGGAGATCAATTTTATATAAAATTGCATAGTGGAGAACAATTTTATATAAAAGTGCATAGTGGAGATCAATTTTTATATAAAAATGCATAGTGGAGAACAATTTTATATAAAAGTGCATAGAGGAGATCAATTTTTATATAAAAATGCATAGTGGAGATCAATTTTATATAAAAGTGCATAGTGGAGATCAATTTTATATAAAAGTGCACAGTGGAGATCAATTTTATATAAAAGTTCATAGTGGAGATCAATTTTATATAAAAGTGCACAGTGGAGATCAATTTTATATAAAAGTGCACAGTGTAGATCAATTTTATATAAAAGTGCATAGTGGAGATCAATTTTATAGAAAAGTGGACAGTGGAGATCAATTTTATATAAAATTGCATAGTGGAGAACAATTTTATATAAAAGTTCATAGTGGAGATTAATTTTATATAAAAGTGCATAGTGGAGATCAATTTTATATAAAATTGCATAGTGGAGAACAATTTTATATAAAAGTTCATAGTGGAGATCAATTTTATATAAAAGTGCACAGTGGAGATCAATTTTATATAAAATTGCATAGTGGAGATCAATTTTATATAAAAGTGCATAGTGGAGATTAATTTTTATATAAAAATGCATAGTGGAGAACAATTTTATATAAAAGTGCATAGTGGAGATCAATTTTATATAAAAGTTCATAGTGGAGATCAATTTTATATAAAAGTGCACAGTGGAGATCAATTTTATATAAAAGTGTACAGTGGAGATCAATTTTATATAAAATTGCATAGTGGAGATCAATTTTATATAAAAGTGCATAGTGGAGATCAATTTTATATAAAAGTGCATAGTGGAGATCAATTTTTATATAAAAATGCATAGTGGAGAACAATTTTATATAAAAGTGCATAGTGGTGATCAATTTGATATAAAAGTTCATAGTGGAGATCAATTTTATATAAAAGTGCACAGTGGAGATCAATTTTATATAAAATTGCATAGTGGAGAACAATTTTATATAAAAGTTCATGGTGGAGATCAATTTTTATATAAAAATGCATAGTGGAGATCAATTTTATATAAAAGTGCACAGTGGAGATCAATTTTATATAAAATTGCATAGTGGAGAACAATTTTGTATAAAAGTGCATAGTGGAGATCAATTTTGTATAAAAGTTCATAGTGGAGATCAATTTTATATAAAAGTGCACAGTGGAAATCAATTTTATATAAAAGTGCACAGTGGAGATCAATTTTATATAAAATTGCATAGTGGAGAACAATTTTATATAAAAGTGCATAGTGGAGATCAATTTTGTATAAAAGTTCATAGTGGAGATCAATTTTATATAAAAGTGCACAGTGGAAATCAATTTTATATAAAAGTGCACAGTGGAGATCAATTTTATATAAAATTGCATAGTGGAGAACAATTTTATATAAAAGTGCATAGTGGAGATCAATTTTTATATAAAAATGCATAGTGGAGATCAATTTTATATAAAATTGCATAGTGGAGAACAATTTTATATAAAAGTTCATAGTGGAGATCAATTTTTATATAAAAGTGCGTAGTGGAGATCAATTTTTATATAAAAATGCATAGTGGAGAACAATTTTATATAAAAGTGCATAGTGGAGATCAATTTTATATAAAAGTTCATAGTGGAGATCAATTTTATATAAAAGTGCACAGTGGAGATCAATTTTATATAAAAGTGCACAGTGGAGATCAATTTTATATAAAATTGCATAGTGGAGAACAATTTTATATAAAAGTGCATAGTGGAGATCAATTTTTATATAAAAATACATAGTGGAGATCAAGTTTATATAAAAGTGCACAGTGGAGATCAATTTTATATAAAATTGCATAGTGGAGAACAATTTTATATAAAAGTGCATAGTGGAGATCAATTTTTATATAAAAATGCATAGTGGAGATCAATTTTATATAAAAGTTCATAGTGGAGATCAATTTTATATAAAAGTGCACAGTGGAGATGAATTTTATATAAAATTGCATAGTGGAGATCAATTTTATATAAAATTGCATAGTGGAGATCAATTTTATATAAAAGTGCATAGTGGAGATCAATTTTATATAAAAGTGCATAGTGGAGATCAATTTTATATAAAAGTGCACAGTGGAGATCAATTTTATATAAAATTGCATAGTGGAGAACAATTTTATATAAAAGTGCATAGTGGAGATCAATTTTTATATAAAAATGCATAGTGGAGAACAATTTTATATAAAAGTGCATAGTGGAGATCAATTTTTATATAAAAATGCATAGTGGAGATCAATTTTATATAAAAGTGCATAGTGGAGATCAATTTTATATAAAAGTGCACAGTGGAGATCAATTTTATATAAAAGTTCATAGTGGAGATCAATTTTATATAAAAGTGCACAGTGGAGATCAATTTTATATAAAAGTGCACAGTGGAGATCAATTTTATATATAATTGCATAGTGGAGATCCATTTTATATAAAAGTGCACAGTGTAGATCAATTTTATATAAAAGTGCATAGTGGAGATCAATTTTATATAAAAGTGCACAGTGGAGATCAATTTTATATAAAATTGCATAGTGGAGAACAATTTTATATAAAAGTTCATAGTGGAGATTAATTTTATATAAAAGTGCATAGTGGAGATCAATTTTATATAAAATTGCATAGTGGAGAACAATTTTATCTAAAAGTTCATAGTGGAGATCAATTTTATATAAAAGTGCACAGTGGAGATCAATTTTATATAAAATTGCATAGTGGAGATCAATTTTATATAAAAATGCATAGTGGAGATCAATTTTTATATAAAAATGCATAGTGGAGAACAATTTTATATAAAAGTGCATAGTGGAGATAAATTTTATATAAAAGTTCATAGTGGAGATCAATTTTATATAAAAGTGCACAGTGGAGATCAATTTTATATAAAAGTGCACAGTGGAGATCAATTTTATATAAAATTGCATAGTGGAGATCAATTTTATATAAAAGTGCATAGTGGAGATCAATTTTATATAAAAGTGCATAGTGGAGATCAATTTTTATATAAAAATGCATAGTGGAGAACAATTTTATATAAAAGTGCATAGTGGAGATCAATTTTATATAAAAGTTCATAGTGGAGATCAATTTTATATAAAAGTGCACAGTGGAGATCAATTTTATATAAAATTGCATAGTGGAGAACAATTTTATATAAAAGTGCATAGTGGAGATCAATTTTTATATAAAAATGCATAGTGGAGATCAAGTTTATATAAAAGTGCACAGTGGAGATCAATTTTATATAAAATTGCATAGTGGAGAACAATTTTATATAAAAGTGCACAGTGGAGATCAATTTTTATATAAAAATGCATAGTGGAGATCAATTTTATATAAAAGTTCATAGTGGAGATCAATTTTATATAAAAGTGCACAGTGGAGATCAATTTTATATAAAAGTGCACAGTGGAGATCAATTTTATATAAAAGTGCACAGTGGAGATCAATTTTATATATAATTGCATAGTGGAGATCCATTTTATATAAAAGTGCACAGTGTAGATCAATTTTATATAAAAGTGCATAGTGGAGATCAATTTTATATAAAAGTGCACAGTGGAGATCAATTTTATATAAAAGTGCATAGTGGAGATAATTTTTTATATAAAAATGCATAGTGGAGAACAATTTTATATAAAAGTGCATAGAGGAGATCAATTTTTATATAAAAATGCATAGTGGAGATCAATTTTATATAAAAGTGCATAGTGGAGATCAATTTTATATAAAAGTGCACAGTGGAGATCAATTTTATATAAAAGTTCATAGTGGAGATCAATTTTATATAAAAGTGCACAGTGGAGATCAATTTTATATAAAAGTGCACAGTGTAGATCAATTTTATATAAAAGTGCATAGTGGAGATCAATTTTATATAAAAGTGCACAGTGGAGATCAATTTTATATAAAATTGCATAGTGGAAAACAATTTTATATAAAAGTTCATAGTGGAGATTAATTTTATATAAAAGTGCATAGTGGAGATCAATTTTATATAAAATTGCATAGTGGAGAACAATTTTATATAAAAGTTCATAGTGGAGATCAATTTTATATAAAAGTGCACAGTGGAGATCAATTTTATATAAAATTGCATAGTGGAGATCAATTTTATATAAAAGTGCATAGTGGAGATCAATTTTTATATAAAAATGCATAGTGGAGAACAATTTTATATAAAAGTGCATAGTGGAGATCAATTTTTATATAAAAATGCATAGTGGAGATCAATTTTATATAAAAGTGCATAGTGGAGATCAATTTTATACAAAAGTGCACAGTGGAGATCAATTTTATATAAAAGTTCATAGTGGAGATCAATTTTATATGAAAGTGCACAGTGGAGATCAATTTTATATAAAAGTGCACAGTGGAGATCAATTTTATATATAATTGCATAGTGGAGATCCATTTTATATAAAAGTGCATAGTGGAGATCAATTTTATATAAAAGTGCACAGTGGAGATCAATTTTATATAAAATTGCATAGTGGAGAACAATTTTATATAAAAGTGCATAGTGGAGATCAATTTTTATATAAAAATGCATAGTGGAGAACAATTTTATATAAAAGTGCATAGTGGAGATCAATTTTTATATAAAAATGCATAGTGGAGATCAATTTTATATAAAAGTGCATGGTGGAGATCAATTTTATATAAAAGTGCACAGTGGAGATCAATTTTATATAAAAGTTCATAGAGGAGATCAATTTTATATAAAAGTGCACAGTGGAGATCAATTTTATATAAAAGTGCACAGTGGAGATCAATTTTATATAAAAGTGCACAGTGGAGATGAATTTTATATAAAAGTGCACAGTGGAGATCAATTTTATATAAAATTGCATAGTGGAGATCAATTTTATATAAAAGTGCATAGTGGAGATCAATTTTATATAAAATTGCATAGTGGAGAACAATTTTATATAAAAGTGCATAGTGGAGATCAATTTTTATATAAAAATGCATAGTGGAGATCAAGTTTATATAAAAGTGCACAGTGGAGATCAATTTTATATAAAATTGCATAGTGGAGAACAATTTTATATAAAAGTGCATAGTGGAGATCATTTTTTATATAAAAATGCATAGTGGAGATCAATTTTATATAAAAGTTCATAGTGGAGATCAATTTTATATAAAAGTGCACAGTGGAGATGAATTTTATATAAAAGTGCACAGTGGAGATCAATTTTATATAAAATTGCATAGTGGAGATCAATTTTATATAAAAGTGCACAGTGGAGATCAATTTTATATAAAAGTGCATAGTGGAGATCAATTTTATATAAAAGTGCACAGTGGAGATCAATTTTATATAAAATTGCATAGTGGAGAACAATTTTATATAAAAGTGCATAGTGGAGATCAATTTTTATATAAAAATGAATAGTGGAGAACAATTTTATATAAAAGTGCATAGAGGAGATCAATTTTTATATAAAAATGCATAGTGGAGATCAATTTTATATAAAAGTGCATAGTGGAGATCAATTTTATATAAAAGTGCACAGTGGAGATCAATTTTATATAAAAGTTCATAGTGGAGATCAATTTTATATAAAAGTGCACAGTGGAGATCAATTTTATATAAAAGTGCACAGTGTAGATCAATTTTATATAAAAGTGCATAGTGGAGATCAATTTTATATAAAAGTGCACAGTGGAGATCAATTTTATATAAAATTGCATAGTGGAGAACAATTTTATATAAAAGTTCATAGTGGAGATTAATTTTATATAAAAGTGCATAGTGGAGATCAATTTTATATAAAATTGCATAGTGGAGAACAATTTTATATAAAAGTTCATAGTGGAGATCAATTTTATATAAAAGTGCACAGTGGAGATCAATTTTATATAAAATTGCATAGTGGAGATAAATTTTATATAAAAGTGCATAGTGGAGATCAATTTTTATATAAAAATGCATAGTGGAGAACAATTTTATATAAAAGTGCATAGTGGAGATCAATTTTATATAAAAGTTCATAGTGGAGATCAATTTTATATAAAAGTGCACAGTGGAGATCAATTTTATATAAAAGTGCACTGTGGAGATCAATTTTATATAAAATTGCATAGTGGAGATCAATTTTATATAAAAGTGCATAGTGGAGATCAATTTTATATAAAAGTGCATAGTGGAGATCAATTTTTATATAAAAATGCATAGTGGAGAACAATTTTATATAAAAGTGCATAGTGGAGATCAATTTTATATAAAAGTTCATAGTGGAGATCAATTTTATATAAAAGTGCACAGTGGAGATCAATTTTATATAAAATTGCATAGTGGAGAACAATTTTATATAAAAGTGCATAGTGGAGATCAATTTTTATATAAAAATGCATAGTGGAGATCAATTTTATATAAAAGTGCATAGTGGAGATCAATTTTATATAAAAGTGCATAGTGGAGATCAATTTTTATATAAAAATGCATAGTGGAGAACAATTTTATATAAAAGTGCATAGTGGAGATCAATTTTATATAAAAGTTCATAGTGGAGATCAATTTTATATAAAAGTGCACAGTGGAGATCAATTTTATATAAAATTGCATAGTGGAGAACAATTTTATATAAAAGTGCATAGTGGAGATCAATTTTTATATAAAAATGCATAGTGGAGATCAATTTTATATAAAAGTGCACAGTGGAGATCAATTTTATATAAAATTGCATAGTGGAGAACAATTTTATATAAAAGTGCATAGTGGAGATCAATTTTGTATAAAAGTTCATAGTGGAGATCAATTTTATATAAAAGTGCACAGTGGAAATCAATTTTATATAAAAGTGCACAGTGGAGATCAATTTTATATAAAATTGCATAGTGGAGAACAATTTTATATAAAAGTGCATAGTGGAGATCAATTTTGTGTAAAAGTTCATCGTGGAGATCAATTTTATATAAAAGTGCACAGTGGAAATCAATTTTATATAAAAGTGCACAGTGGAGATCAATTTTATATAAAATTGCATAGTGGAGAACAATTTTATATAAAAGTGCATAGTGGAGATCAATTTTTATATAAAAATGCATAGTGGAGATCAATTTTATATAAAATTGCATAGTGGAGAACAATTTTATATAAAAGTGCATAGTGGAGATCAATTTTTATATAAAAATGCATAGTGGAGATCAATTTTATATAAAAGTGCACAGTGGAGATCAATTTTATATAAAAATGCACAGTGGATATCAATTTTATATAAAAATGCATAGTAAAGATCAATTTTATATAAAAGTGCATAGTGGAGATCAATTATTAGAAAAAGTGCATAGTGGAGATCAATTTTATATAAAATTGCATAGTGGAGAACAATTTTATATAAAAGTGCATAGTGGAGATCAATTTTTATATAAAAATGCATAGTGGAGATCAATTTTCTATAAAAGTGCATAGTGGAGATCAATTTTATATAAAAGAGCACAGTGGAGATCAATTTTATATAAAATTGCACAGTGGAGATCAATTTTATATAAAAGTGCACAGTGGAGATCAATTTTATATAAAATTGCATAGTGGAGATCAATTTTATATAAAAGTGCATAGTGAAGATCAATTTTATATAAAAGTGCATAGTGGAGATCAATTTTATATAAAAGTGCACAGTGGAGATCAATTTTATATAAAATTGCATAGTGGAGATCAATTTTATATAAAAGAGCACAGTGGAGATCAATTTTATATAAAATTGCACAGTGGAGATCAATTTTATATAAAAGTGCACAGTGGAGATCAATTTTATATAAAATTGCATAGTGGAGATCAATTTTATATAAAAGTGCATAGTGAAGATCAATTTTATATAAAAGTGCATAGTGGAGATCAATTTTATATAAAAGTGCACAGTGGAGATCAATTTTATATAAAATTGCATAGTGGAGAACAATTTTATATAAAAGTGCATAGTGGAGATCAATTTTTATATAAAAATGCATAGTGGAGATCAATTTTATATAAAATTGCATAGTGGAGATCAATTTTATATAAAAGTGCATAGTGGAGATCAATTTTTATATAAAAATGCATAGTGGAGATCAATTTTATATAAAATTGCATAGTGGAGAACAATTTTATATAAAAGTGCATAGTGGAGATCAATTTTTATATAAAAATGAATAGTGGAGAACAATTTTATATAAAAGTGCATATAGGAGATCAATTTTTATATAAAAATGCATAGTGGAGATCAATTTTATATAAAAGTGCATAGTGGAGATCAATTTTATATAAAAGTGCACAGTGGAGATCAATTTTATATAAAAGTTCATAGTGGAGATCAATTTTATATAAAAGTGCACAGTGGAGATCAATTTTATATAAAAGTGCACAGTGTAGATCAATTTTATATAAAAGTGCATAGTGGAGATCAATTTTATATAAAAGTGCACAGTGGAGATCAATTTTATATAAAATTGCATAGTGGAGAACAATTTTATATAAAAGTTCATAGTGGAGATTAATTTTATATAAAAGTGCATAGTGGAGATCAATTTTATATAAAATTGCATAGTGGAGAACAATTTTATATAAAAGTTCATAGTGGAGATCAATTTTATATAAAAGTGCACAGTGGAGATCAATTTTATATAAAATTGCATAGTGGAGATAAATTTTATATAAAAGTGCATAGTGGAGATCAATTTTTATATAAAAATGCATAGTGGAGAACAATTTTATATAAAAGTGCACTGTGGAGATCAATTATTAGAAAAAGTGCATAGTGGAGATCAATTTTATATAAAATTGCATAGTGGAGAACAATTTTATATAAAAGTGCATAGTGGAGATCAATTTTATATAAAATTGCACAGTGGAGATCAATTTTATATAAAAGTGCACAGTGGAGATCAATTTTATATAAAATTGCATAGTGGAGATCAATTTTATATAAAAGTGCATAGTGAAGATCAATTTTATATAAAAGTGCATAGTGGAGATCAATTTTATATAAAAGTGCACAGTGGAGATCAATTTTATATAAAATTGCATAGTGGAGAACAATTTTATATAAAAGTGCATAGTGGAGATCAATTTTTATATAAAAATGCATAGTGGAGATCAATTTTATATAAAATTGCATAGTGGAGATCAATTTTATATAAAAGTGCATAGTGGAGATCAATTTTTATATAAAAATGCATAGTGGAGATCAATTTTATATAAAATTGCATAGTGGAGAACAATTTTATATAAAAGTGCATAGTGGAGATCAATTTTTATATAAAAATGAATAGTGGAGAACAATTTTATATAAAAGTGCATATAGGAGATCAATTTTTATATAAAAATGCATAGTGGAGATCAATTTTATATAAAAGTGCATAGTGGAGATCAATTTTATATAAAAGTGCACAGTGGAGATCAATTTTATATAAAAGTTCATAGTGGAGATCAATTTTATATAAAAGTGCACAGTGGAGATCAATTTTATATAAAAGTGCACAGTGTAGATCAATTTTATATAAAAGTGCATAGTGGAGATCAATTTTATATAAAAGTGCACAGTGGAGATCAATTTTATATAAAATTGCATAGTGGAGAACAATTTTATATAAAAGTTCATAGTGGAGATTAATTTTATATAAAAGTGCATAGTGGAGATCAATTTTATATAAAATTGCATAGTGGAGAACAATTTTATATAAAAGTTCATAGTGGAGATCAATTTTATATAAAAGTGCACAGTGGAGATCAATTTTATATAAAATTGCATAGTGGAGATAAATTTTATATAAAAGTGCATAGTGGAGATCAATTTTTATATAAAAATGCATAGTGGAGAACAATTTTATATAAAAGTGCATAGTGGAGATCAATTTTATATAAAAGTTCATAGTGGAGATCAATTTTATATAAAAGTGCACAGTGGAGATCAATTTTATATAAAAGTGCACTGTGGAGATCAATTTTATATAAAATTGCATAGTGGAGATCAATTTTATATAAAAGTGCATAGTGGAGATCAATTTTATATAAAAGTGCATAGTGGAGATCAATTTTTATATAAAAATGCATAGTGGAGAACAATTTTATATAAAAGTGCATAGTGGAGATCAATTTTATATAAAAGTTCATAGTGGAGATCAATTTTATATAAAAGTGCACAGTGGAGATCAATTTTATATAAAATTGCATAGTGGAGAACAATTTTATATAAAAGTGCATAGTGGAGATCAATTTTTATATAAAAATGCATAGTGGAGATCAATTTTATATAAAAGTGCATAGTGGAGATCAATTTTATATAAAAGTGCATAGTGGAGATCAATTTTTATATAAAAATGCATAGTGGAGAACAATTTTATATAAAAGTGCATAGTGGAGATCAATTTTATATAAAAGTTCATAGTGGAGATCAATTTTATATAAAAGTGCACAGTGGAGATCAATTTTATATAAAATTGCATAGTGGAGAACAATTTTATATAAAAGTGCATAGTGGAGATCAATTTTTATATAAAAATGCATAGTGGAGATCAATTTTATATAAAATTGCATAGTGGAGAACAATTTTATATAAAAGTGCATAGTGGAGATCAATTTTTATATAAAAATGCATAGTGGAGATCAATTTTATATAAAAGTGCACAGTGGAGATCAATTTTATATAAAAATGCACAGTGGATATCAATTTTATATAAAAATGCATAGTAAAGATCAATTTTATATAAAAGTGCATAGTGGAGATCAATTATTAGAAAAAGTGCATAGTGGAGATCAATTTTATATAAAATTGCATAGTGGAGAACAATTTTATATAAAAGTGCATAGTGGAGATCAATTTTTATATAAAAATGCATAGTGGAGATCAATTTTCTATAAAAGTGCATAGTGGAGATCAATTTTATATAAAAGAGCACAGTGGAGATCAATTTTATATAAAATTGCACAGTGGAGATCAATTTTATATAAAAGTGCACAGTGGAGATCAATTTTATATAAAATTGCATAGTGGAGATCAATTTTATATAAAAGTGCATAGTGAAGATCAATTTTATATAAAAGTGCATAGTGGAGATCAATTTTATATAAAAGTGCACAGTGGAGATCAATTTTATATAAAATTGCATAGTGGAGAACAATTTTATATAAAAGTGCATAGTGGAGATCAATTTTTATATAAAAATGCATAGTGGAGATCAATTTTATATAAAATTGCATAGTGGAGATCAATTTTATATAAAAGTGCATAGTGGAGATCAATTTTTATATAAAAATGCATAGTGGAGATCAATTTTATATAAAATTGCATAGTGGAGAACAATTTTATATAAAAGTGCATAGTGGAGATCAATTTTTATATAAAAATGAATAGTGGAGAACAATTTTATATAAAAGTGCATATAGGAGATCAATTTTTATATAAAAATGCATAGTGGAGATCAATTTTATATAAAAGTGCATAGTGGAGATCAATTTTATATAAAAGTGCACAGTGGAGATCAATTTTATATAAAAGTTCATAGTGGAGATCAATTTTATATAAAAGTGCACAGTGGAGATCAATTTTATATAAAAGTGCACAGTGTAGATCAATTTTATATAAAAGTGCATAGTGGAGATCAATTTTATATAAAAGTGCACAGTGGAGATCAATTTTATATAAAATTGCATAGTGGAGAACAATTTTATATAAAAGTTCATAGTGGAGATTAATTTTATATAAAAGTGCATAGTGGAGATCAATTTTATATAAAATTGCATAGTGGAGAACAATTTTATATAAAAGTTCATAGTGGAGATCAATTTTATATAAAAGTGCACAGTGGAGATCAATTTTATATAAAATTGCATAGTGGAGATAAATTTTATATAAAAGTGCATAGTGGAGATCAATTTTTATATAAAAATGCATAGTGGAGAACAATTTTATATAAAAGTGCACTGTGGAGATCAATTATTAGAAAAAGTGCATAGTGGAGATCAATTTTATATAAAATTGCATAGTGGAGAACAATTTTATATAAAAGTGCATAGTGGAGATCAATTTTATATAAAATTGCACAGTGGAGATCAATTTTATATAAAAGTGCACAGTGGAGATCAATTTTATATAAAATTGCATAGTGGAGATCAATTTTATATAAAAGTGCATAGTGAAGATCAATTTTATATAAAAGTGCATAGTGGAGATCAATTTTATATAAAAGTGCACAGTGGAGATCAATTTTATATAAAATTGCATAGTGGAGAACAATTTTATATAAAAGTGCATAGTGGAGATCAATTTTTATATAAAAATGCATAGTGGAGATCAATTTTATATAAAATTGCATAGTGGAGATCAATTTTATATAAAAGTGCATAGTGGAGATCAATTTTTATATAAAAATGCATAGTGGAGATCAATTTTATATAAAATTGCATAGTGGAGAACAATTTTATATAAAAGTGCATAGTGGAGATCAATTTTTATATAAAAATGAATAGTGGAGAACAATTTTATATAAAAGTGCATATAGGAGATCAATTTTTATATAAAAATGCATAGTGGAGATCAATTTTATATAAAAGTGCATAGTGGAGATCAATTTTATATAAAAGTGCACAGTGGAGATCAATTTTATATAAAAGTTCATAGTGGAGATCAATTTTATATAAAAGTGCACAGTGGAGATCAATTTTATATAAAAGTGCACAGTGTAGATCAATTTTATATAAAAGTGCATAGTGGAGATCAATTTTATATAAAAGTGCACAGTGGAGATCAATTTTATATAAAATTGCATAGTGGAGAACAATTTTATATAAAAGTTCATAGTGGAGATTAATTTTATATAAAAGTGCATAGTGGAGATCAATTTTATATAAAATTGCATAGTGGAGAACAATTTTATATAAAAGTTCATAGTGGAGATCAATTTTATATAAAAGTGCACAGTGGAGATCAATTTTATATAAAATTGCATAGTGGAGATAAATTTTATATAAAAGTGCATAGTGGAGATCAATTTTTATATAAAAATGCATAGTGGAGAACAATTTTATATAAAAGTGCATAGTGGAGATCAATTTTATATAAAAGTTCATAGTGGAGATCAATTTTATATAAAAGTGCACAGTGGAGATCAATTTTATATAAAAGTGCACTGTGGAGATCAATTTTATATAAAATTGCATAGTGGAGATCAATTTTATATAAAAGTGCATAGTGGAGATCAATTTTATATAAAAGTGCATAGTGGAGATCAATTTTTATATAAAAATGCATAGTGGAGAACAATTTTATATAAAAGTGCATAGTGGAGATCAATTTTATATAAAAGTTCATAGTGGAGATCAATTTTATATAAAAGTGCACAGTGGAGATCAATTTTATATAAAATTGCATAGTGGAGAACAATTTTATATAAAAGTGCATAGTGGAGATCAATTTTTATATAAAAATGCATAGTGGAGATCAATTTTATATAAAAGTGCATAGTGGAGATCAATTTTATATAAAAGTGCATAGTGGAGATCAATTTTTATATAAAAATGCATAGTGGAGAACAATTTTATATAAAAGTGCATAGTGGAGATCAATTTTATATAAAAGTTCATAGTGGAGATCAATTTTATATAAAAGTGCACAGTGGAGATCAATTTTATATAAAATTGCATAGTGGAGAACAATTTTATATAAAAGTGCATAGTGGAGATCAATTTTTATATAAAAATGCATAGTGGAGATCAATTTTATATAAAAGTGCACAGTGGAGATCAATTTTATATAAAATTGCATAGTGGAGAACAATTTTATATAAAAGTGCATAGTGGAGATCAATTTTGTATAAAAGTTCATAGTGGAGATCAATTTTATATAAAAGTGCACAGTGGAAATCAATTTTATATAAAAGTGCACAGTGGAGATCAATTTTATATAAAATTGCATAGTGGAGAACAATTTTATATAAAAGTGCATAGTGGAGATCAATTTTGTGTAAAAGTTCATCGTGGAGATCAATTTTATATAAAAGTGCACAGTGGAAATCAATTTTATATAAAAGTGCACAGTGGAGATCATTTTTATATAAAATTGCATAGTGGAGAACAATTTTATATAAAAGTGCATAGTGGAGATTAATTTTTATATAAAAATGCATAGTGGAGATCAATTTTATATAAAATTGCATAGTGGAGAACAATTTTATATAAAAGTGCATAGTGGAGATCAATTTTTATATAAAAATGCATAGTGGAGATCAATTTTATATAAAAGTGCACAGTGGAGATCAATTTTATATAAAAATGCACAGTGGATATCAATTTTATATAAAAATGCATAGTAAAGATCAATTTTATATAAAAGTGCATAGTGGAGATCAATTATTAGAAAAAGTGCATAGTGGAGATCAATTTTATATAAAATTGCATAGTGGAGAACAATTTTATATAAAAGTGCATAGTGGAGATCAATTTTTATATAAAAATGCATAGTGGAGATCAATTTTCTATAAAAGTGCATAGTGGAGATCAATTTTATATAAAAGAGCACAGTGGAGATCAATTTTATATAAAATTGCACAGTGGAGATCAATTTTATATAAAAGTGCACAGTGGAGATCAATTTTATATAAAATTGCATAGTGGAGATCAATTTTATATAAAAGTGCATAGTGAAGATCAATTTGATATAAAAGTGCATAGTGGAGATCAATTTTATATAAAAGTGCACAGTGGAGATCAATTTTATATAAAATTGCATAGTGGAGAACAATTTTATATAAAAGTGCATAGTGGAGATCAATTTTTATATAAAAATGCATAGTGGAGATCAATTTTATATAAAATTGCATAGTGGAGATCAATTTTATATAAAAGTGCATAGTGGAGATCAATTTTTATATAAAAATGCATAGTGGAGATCAATTTTATATAAAATTGCATAGTGGAGATCAATTTTATATAAAAGTGCATAGTGGAGATCAATTTTTATATAAAAATGCATAGTGGAGATCAATTTTATATAAAATTGCATAGTGGAGATCAATTTTATATAAAAGTGCATAGTGGAGATCAATTTTATATAAAAGTGCATAGTGGAGATCAATTTTATATAAAATTGCATAGTGGAGAACAATTTTATATAAAAGTGCATAGTGGAGAACAATTTTATATAAAAGTGCATAGTGGAGATCAATTTTATATAAAAGTGCATAGTGGAGATAAATTTTTATATAAAAATGCATAGTGGAGATCAATTTTATATAAAAGTGCATAGTGGAGATCAATTTTATATAAAATTGCATAGTGGAGAACAATTTTAAATAAAAGTGCATAGTGGAGATCAATTTTATATAAAAGTGCATAGTGGAGATCAATTTTTATATAAAAATGCATAGTGGAGATCAATTTTATATAAAATTGCATAGTGGAGAACAATTTTATATAAAAGTGCATAGTGGAGATCAATTTTTATATAAAAATGCATAGTGGAGATCAATTTTATATAAAAGTGCACAGTGGAGATCAATTTTATATAAAAATGCACAGTGGATATCAATTTTATATAAAAATGCATAGTAAAGATCAATTTTATATAAAAGTGCATAGTGGAGATCAATTATTAGAAAAAGTGCATAGTGGAGATCAATTTTATATAAAATTGCATAGTGGAGAACAATTTTATATAAAAGTGCATAGTGGAGATCAATTTTTATATAAAAATGCATAGTGGAGATCAATTTTCTATAAAAGTGCATAGTGGAGATCAATTTTATATAAAAGAGCACAGTGGAGATCAATTTTATATAAAATTGCACAGTGGAGATCAATTTTATATAAAAGTGCACAGTGGAGATCAATTTTATATAAAATTGCATAGTGGAGATCAATTTTATATAAAAGTGCATAGTGAAGATCAATTTTATATAAAAGTGCATAGTGGAGATCAATTTTATATAAAAGTGCACAGTGGAGATCAATTTTATATAAAATTGCATAGTGGAGAACAATTTTATATAAAAGTGCATAGTGGAGATCAATTTTTATATAAAAATGCATAGTGGAGATCAATTTTATATAAAATTGCATAGTCTAGATCAATTTTATATAAAAGTGCATAGTGGAGATCAATTTTTATATAAAAATGCATAGTGGAGATCAATTTTATATAAAATTGCATAGTGGAGAACAATTTTATATAAAAGTGCATAGTGGAGATCAATTTTTATATAAAAATGAATAGTGGAGAACAATTTTATATAAAAGTGCATAGAGGAGATCAATTTTTATATAAAAATGCATAGTGGAGATCAATTTTATATAAAAGTGCATAGTGGAGATCAATTTTATATAAAAGTGCACAGTGGAGATCAATTTTATATAAAAGTTCATAGTGGAGATCAATTTTATATAAAAGTGCACAGTGGAGATCAATTTTATATAAAAGTGCACAGTGTAGATCAATTTTATATAAAAGTGCATAGTGGAGATCAATTTTATATAAAAGTGCACAGTGGAGATCAATTTTATATAAAATTGCATAGTGGAGAACAATTTTATATAAAAGTTCATAGTGGAGATCAATTTTATATAAAAGTGCACAGTGGAGATCAATTTTATATAAAATTGCATAGTGGAGATAAATTTTATATAAAAGTGCATAGTGGAGATCAATTTTTATATAAAAATGCATAGTGGAGAACAATTTTATATAAAAGTGCATAGTGGAGATCAATTTTATATAAAAGTTCATAGTGGAGATCAATTTTATATAAAAGTGCACAGTGGAGATCAATTTTATATAAAAGTGCACTATGGAGATCAATTTTATATAAAATTGCATAGTGGAGATCAATTTTATATAAAAGTGCATAGTGGAGATCAATTTTATATAAAAGTGCATAGTGGAGATCAATTTTTATATAAAAATGCATAGTGGAGAACAATTTTATATAAAAGTGCATAGTGGAGATCAATTTTTATATAAAAATGCATAGTGGAGATCAATTTTATATAAAAGTGCACAGTGGAGATCAATTTTATATAAAAATGCACAGTGGATATCAATTTTATATAAAAATGCATAGTAAAGATCAATTTTATATAAAAGTGCATAGTGGAGATCAATTATTAGAAAAAGTGCATAGTGGAGATCAATTTTATATAAAATTGCATAGTGGAGAACAATTTTATATAAAAGTGCATAGTGGAGATCAATTTTCTATAAAAGTGCATAGTGGAGATCAATTTTATATAAAAGAGCACAGTGGAGATCAATTTTATATAAAATTGCACAGTGGAGATCAATTTTATATAAAAGTGCACAGTGGAGATCAATTTTATATAAAATTGCATAGTGGAGATCAATTTTATATAAAAGTGCATAGTGAAGATCAATTTGATATAAAAGTGCATAGTGGAGATCAATTTTATATAAAAGTGCACAGTGGAGATCAATTTTATATAAAATTGCATAGTGGAGAACAATTTTATATAAAAGTGCATAGTGGAGATCAATTTTTATATAAAAATGCACAGTGGAGATCAATTTTATATAAAATTGCATAGTGGAGAACAATTTTATATAAAAGTGCATAGTGGAGATCAATTTTGTGTAAAAGTTCATCGTGGAGATCAATTTTATATAAAAGTGCACAGTGGAAATCAATTTTATATAAAAGTGCACAGTGGAGATCAATTTTATATAAAATTGCATAGTGGAGAACAATTTTATATAAAAGTGCATAGTGGAGATCAATTTTTATATAAAAATGCATAGTGGAGATCAATTTTATATAAAATTGCATAGTGGAGAACAATTTTATATAAAAGTGCATAGTGGAGATCAATTTTTATATAAAAATGCATAGTGGAGATCAATTTTATATAAAAGTGCACAGTGGAGATCAATTTTATATAAAAATGCACAGTGGATATCAATTTTATATAAAAATGCATAGTAAAGATCAATTTTATATAAAAGTGCATAGTGGAGATCAATTATTAGAAAAAGTGCATAGTGGAGATCAATTTTATATAAAATTGCATAGTGGAGAACAATTTTATATAAAAGTGCATAGTGGAGATCAATTTTTATATAAAAATGCATAGTGGAGATCAATTTTCTATAAAAGTGCATAGTGGAGATCAATTTTATATAAAAGAGCACAGTGGAGATCAATTTTATATAAAATTGCACAGTGGAGATCAATTTTATATAAAAGTGCACAGTGGAGATCAATTTTATATAAAATTGCATAGTGGAGATCAATTTTATATAAAAGTGCATAGTGAAGATCAATTTTATATAAAAGTGCATAGTGGAGATCAATTTTATATAAAAGTGCACAGTGGAGATCAATTTTATATAAAATTGCATAGTGGAGAACAATTTTATATAAAAGTGCATAGTGGAGATCAATTTTTATATAAAAATGCATAGTGGAGATCAATTTTATATAAAATTGCATAGTGGAGATCAATTTTATATAAAAGTGCATAGTGGAGATCAATTTTTATATAAAAATGCATAGTGGAGATCAATTTTATATAAAATTGCATAGTGGAGATCAATTTTATATAAAAGTGCATAGTGGAGATCAATTTTTATATAAAAATGCATAGTGGAGATCAATTTTATATAAAATTGCATAGTGGAGATCAATTTTATATAAAAGTGCATAGTGGAGATCAATTTTATATAAAAGTGCATAGTGGAGATCAATTTTATATAAAATTGCATAGTGGAGAACAATTTTATATAAAAGTGCATAGTGGAGAACAATTTTATATAAAAGTGCATAGTGGAGATCAATTTTATATAAAAGTGCATAGTGGAGATAAATTTTTATATAAAAATGCATAGTGGAGATCAATTTTATATAAAAGTGCATAGTGGAGATCAATTTTATATAAAATTGCATAGTGGAGAACAATTTTATATAAAAGTGCATAGTGGAGATCAATTTTATATAAAAGTGCATAGTGGAGATCAATTTTTATATAAAAATGCATAGTGGAGATCAATTTTATATAAAAGTGCATAGTGGAGATCAATTTTATATAAAAGTGCATAGTGGAGATCAATTTCATATAAAAGTGCATAGTGGAGATCAATTTTATATAAAAGTTCATAGTGGAGATCAAGTTTATATAAAAGTGCACAGTGGAGATCAATTTTATATAAAATTGCATAGTGGAGAACAATTTTATATAAAAGTGCATAGTGGAGATCAATTTTTATATAAAAATGCATAGTGGAGATCAAGTTTATATAAAAGTGCACAGTGGAGATCAATTTTATATAAAATTGCATAGTTGAGAACAATTTTATATAAAAGTGCATAGTGGAGATCAATTTTTATATAAAAATGCATAGTGGAGATCAATTTTATATAAAAGTTCATAGTGGAGATCAATTTTATATAAAAGTGCACAGTGGAGATGAATTTTATATAAAAGTGCACAGTGGAGATCAATTTTATATAAAATTGCATAGTGGAGATCAATTTTATACAAAAGTGCATAGTGGAGATCAATTTTATATAAAAGTGCATAGTGGAGATCAATTTTATATAAAAGTGCACAGTGGAGATCAATTTTATATAAAATTGCATAGTGGAGAACAATTTTATATAAAAGTGCATAGTGGAGATCAATTTTTATATAAAAATGCATAGTGGAGAACAATTTTATATAAAAGTGCATAGTGGAGATCAATTTTTATATAATAATGCATAGTGGAGATCAATTTTATATAAAAGTACATAGTGGAGATCAATTTTATATAAAAGTGCACAGTGGAGATCAATTTTATATAAAAGTTCATAGTGGAGATCAATTTTATATAAAAGTGCACAGTGGAGATCAATTTTATATAAAAGTGCACAGTGGAGATCAATTTTATATATAATTGCATAGTGGAGATCCATTTTATATAAAAGTGCACAGTGTAGATCAATTTTATATAAAAGTGCATAGTGGAGATCAATTTTATATAAAAGTGCACAGTGGAGATCAATTTTATATAAAATTGCATAGTGGAGAACAATTTTATATAAAAGTTCATAGTGGAGATTAATTTTATATAAAAGTGCATAGTGGAGATCAATTTTATATAAAATTGCATAGTGGAGAACAATTTTATATAAAAGTTCATAGTGGAGATCAATTTTATATAAAAGTGCACAGTGGAGATCAATTTTATATAAAATTGCATAGTGGAGATCAATTTTATATAAAAGTGCATAGTGGAGATCAATTTTTATATAAAAATGCATAGTGGAGAACAATTTTATATAAAAATGCATAGTGGAGATCAATTTTATATAAAAGTTCATA
The DNA here is from genome assembly GCA_037953035.1 of Aquarana catesbeiana. Lineage (NCBI taxonomy): Eukaryota > Metazoa > Chordata > Amphibia > Anura > Ranidae > Aquarana > Aquarana catesbeiana. The sequence continues at coordinate 5,905,986 of JBBHAA010000077.1, forward strand.
GTGGAGATCAAGTTTATATAAAAGTGCACAGTGGAGATCAATTTTATATAAAATTGCATAGTGGAGAACAATTTTATATAAAAGTGCATAGTGGAGATCAATTTTTATATAAAAATGCATAGTGGAGATCAAGTTTATATAAAAGTGCACAGTGGAGATCAATTTTATATAAAATTGCATAGTGGAGAACAATTTTATATAAAAGTGCATAGTGGAGATCAATTTTTATATAAAAATGCATAGTGGAGATCAATTTTATATAAAAGTTCATAGTGGAGATCAATTTTATATAAAAGTGCACAGTGGAGATGAATTTTATATAAAAGTGCACAGTGGAGATCAATTTTATATAAAATTGCATAGTGGAGATCAATTTTATATAAAAGTGCATAGTGGAGATCAATTTTATATAAAAGTGCATAGTAGAGATCAATTTTATATAAAAGTGCACAGTGGAGATCAATTTTATATAAAATTGCATAGTGGAGAACAATTTTATATAAAAGTGCATAGTGGAGATCAATTTTTATATAAAAATGCATAGTGGAGAACAATTTTATATAAAAGTGCATAGAGGAGATCAATTTTTATATAAAAATGCATAGTGGAGATCAATTTTATATAAAAGTGCATAGTGGAGATCAATTTTATATAAAAGTGCACAGTGGAGATCAATTTTATATAAAAGTTCATAGTGGAGATCAATTTTATATAAAAGTGCACAGTGGAGATCAATTTTATATAAAAGTGCACAGTGTAGATCAATTTTATATAAAAGTGCATAGTGGAGATCAATTTTATAGAAAAGTGCACAGTGGAGATCAATTTTATATAAAATTGCATAGTGGAGAACAATTTTATATAAAAGTTCATAGTGGAGATTATTTTTATATAAAAGTGCATAGTGGAGATCAATTTTATATAAAATTGCATAGTGGAGAACAATTTTATATAAAAGTTCATAGTGGAGATCAATTTTATATAAAAGTGCACAGTGGAGATCAATTTTATATAAAATTGCATAGTGGAGATCAATTTTATATAAAAGTGCATAGTGGAGATCAATTTTTATATAAAAATGCATAGTGGAGAACAATTTTATATAAAAGTGCATAGTGGAGATCAATTTTATATAAAAGTTCATAGTGGAGATCAATTTTATATAAAAGTGCACAGTGGAGATCAATTTTATATAAAAGTGCACAGTGGAGATCAATTTTATATAAAATTGCATAGTGGAGATCAATTTTATATAAAAGTGCATAGTGGAGATCAATTTTATATAAAAGTGCATAGTGGAGATCAATTTTTATATAAAAATGCATAGTGGAGAACAATTTTATATAAAAGTGCATAGTGGAGATCAATTTTATATAAAAGTTCATAGTGGAGATCAATTTTATATAAAAGTGCACAGTGGAGATCAATTTTATATAAAATTGCATAGTGGAGATCAATTTTATATAAAAGTGCATAGTGGAGATCAATTTTATATAAAAGTGCATAGTGGAGATCAATTTTATATAAAATTGCATAGTGGAGAACAATTTTATATAAAAGTGCATATTGGAGATCAATTTTATATAAAAGTGCATAGTGGAGATCAATTTTTATATAAAAATGCATAGTGGAGATCAATTTTATATAAAAGTGCATAGTGGAGATCAATTTTATATAAAAGTGCATAGTGGAGATCAATTTCATATAAAAGTGCATAGTGGAGATCAATTTTATATAAAAGTTCATAGTGGAGATCAAGTTTATATAAAAGTGCACAGTGGAGATCAATTTTATATAAAATTGCATAGTGGAGAACAATTTTATATAAAAGTGCATAGTGGAGATCAATTTTTATATAAAAATGTATAGTGGAGATCAAGTTTATATAAAAGTGCACAGTGGAGATCAATTTTATATAAAATTGCATAGTTGAGAACAATTTTATATAAAAGTGCATAGTGGAGATCAATTTTTATATAAAAATGCATAGTGGAGATCAATTTTATATAAAAGTTCATAGTGGAGATCAATTTTATATAAAAGTGCACAGTGGAGATGAATTTTATATAAAAGTGCACAGTGGAGATCAATTTTATATAAAATTGCATAGTGGAGATCAATTTTATACAAAAGTGCATAGTGGAGATCAATTTTATATAAAAGTGCATAGTGGAGATCAATTTTATATAAAAGTGCACAGTGGAGATCAATTTTATATAAAATTGCATAGTGGAGAACAATTTTATATAAAAGTGCATAGTGGAGATCAATTTTTATATAAAAATGCATAGTGGAGAACAATTTTATATAAAAGTGCATAGTGGAGATCAATTTTTATATAAAAATCCATAGTGGAGATCAATTTTATATAAAAGTGCACAGTGGAGATCAATTTTATATAAAAGTTCATAGTGGAGATCAATTTTATATAAAAGTGCACAGTGGAGATCAATTTTATATAAAAGTGCACAGTGGAGAACAATTTTATATAAAAGTTCATAGTGGAGATCAATTTTATATAAAAGTGCACAGTGGAGATCAATTTTATATAAAATTGCACAGTGGAGATCAATTTTATATAAAATTGCACAGTGGAGATCAATTTTATATAAAAGTGCACAGTGGAGATCAATTTTATATAAAATTGCATAGTGGAGATCAATTTTATATAAAAGTGCATAGTGAAGATCAATTTTATATAAAAGTGCATAGTGGAGATCAATTTTATATAAAAGTGCACAGTGGAGATCAATTTTATATAAAATTGCATAGTGGAGAACAATTTTATATAAAAGTGCATAGTGGAGATCAATTATTAGAAAAAGTGCATAGTGGAGATCAATTTTATATAAAATTGCATAGTGGAGAACAATTTTATATAAAAGTGCATAGTGGAGATCAATTTTTATATAAAAATGCATAGTGGAGATCAATTTTCTATAAAAGTGCATAGTGGAGATCAATTTTATATAAAAGTGCACAGTGGAGATCAATTTTATATAAAATTGCATAGTGGAGATCAATTTTATATAAAAGTGCATAGTGAAGATCAATTTTATATAAAAGTGCATAGTGGAGATCAATTTTATATAAAAGTGCACAGTGGAGATCAATTTTATATAAAATTGCATAGTGGAGAACAATTTTATATAAAAGTGCATAGTGGAGATCAATTTTTATATAAAAATGCATAGTGGAGATCAATTTTATATAAAATTGCATAGTGGAGATCAATTTTATATAAAAGTGCATAGTGGAGATCAATTTTTATATAAAAATGCATAGTGGAGATCAATTTTATATAAAATTGCATAGTGGAGAACAATTTTATATAAAAGTGCATAGTGGAGATCAATTTTTATATAAAAATGAATAGTGGAGAACAATTTTATATAAAAGTGCATAGAGGAGATCAATTTTTATATAAAAATGCATAGTGGAGATCAATTTTATATAAAAGTGCATAGTGGAGATCAATTTTATATAAAAGTGCACAGTGGAGATCAATTTTATATAAAAGTTCATAGTGGAGATCAATTTTATATAAAAGTGCACAGTGGAGATCAATTTTATATAAAAGTGCACAGTGTAGATCAATTTTATATAAAAGTGCATAGTGGAGATCAATTTTATATAAAAGTGCACAGTGGAGATCAATTTTATATAAAATTGCATAGTGGAGAACAATTTTATATAAAAGTTCATAGTGGAGATTAATTTTATATAAAAGTGCATAGTGGAGATCAATTTTATATAAAATTGCATAGTGGAGAACAATTTTATATAAAAGTTCATAGTGGAGATCAATTTTATATAAAAGTGCACAGTGGAGATCAATTTTATATAAAATTGCATAGTGGAGATAAATTTTATATAAAAGTGCATAGTGGAGATCAATTTTTATATAAAAATGCATAGTGGAGAACAATTTTATATAAAAGTGCATAGTGGAGATCAATTTTATATAAAAGTTCATAGTGGAGATCAATTTTATATAAAAGTGCACAGTGGAGATCAATTTTATATAAAAGTGCACTGTGGAGATCAATTTTATATAAAATTGCATAGTGGAGATCAATTTTATATAAAAGTGCATAGTGGAGATCAATTTTATATAAAAGTGCATAGTGGAGATCAATTTTTATATAAAAATGCATAGTGGAGAACAATTTTATATAAAAGTGCATAGTGGAGATCAATTTTATATAAAAGTTCATAGTGGAGATCAATTTTATATAAAAGTGCACAGTGGAGATCAATTTTATATAAAATTGCATAGTGGAGAACAATTTTATATAAAAGTGCATAGTGGAGATCAATTTTTATATAAAAATGCATAGTGGAGATCAATTTTATATAAAAGTGCATAGTGGAGATCAATTTTATATAAAAGTGCATAGTGGAGATCAATTTTTATATAAAAATGCATAGTGGAGAACAATTTTATATAAAAGTGCATAGTGGAGATCAATTTTATATAAAAGTTCATAGTGGAGATCAATTTTATATAAAAGTGCACAGTGGAGATCAATTTTATATAAAATTGCATAGTGGAGAACAATTTTATATAAAAGTGCATAGTGGAGATCAATTTTTATATAAAAATGCATAGTGGAGATCAATTTTATATAAAAGTGCACAGTGGAGATCAATTTTATATAAAATTGCATAGTGGAGAACAATTTTATATAAAAGTGCATAGTGGAGATCAATTTTGTATAAAAGTTCATAGTGGAGATCAATTTTATATAAAAGTGCACAGTGGAAATCAATTTTATATAAAAGTGCACAGTGGAGATCAATTTTATATAAAATTGCATAGTGGAGAACAATTTTATATAAAAGTGCATAGTGGAGATCAATTTTGTGTAAAAGTTCATCGTGGAGATCAATTTTATATAAAAGTGCACAGTGGAAATCAATTTTATATAAAAGTGCACAGTGGAGATCAATTTTATATAAAATTGCATAGTGGAGAGCAATTTTATATAAAAGTGCATAGTGGAGATCAATTTTTATATAAAAATGCATAGTGGAGATCAATTTTATATAAAATTGCATAGTGGAGAACAATTTTATATAAAAGTGCATAGTGGAGATCAATTTTTATATAAAAATGCATAGTGGAGATCAATTTTATATAAAAGTGCACAGTGGAGATCAATTTTATATAAAAATGCACAGTGGATATCAATTTTATATAAAAATGCATAGTAAAGATCAATTTTATATAAAAGTGCATAGTGGAGATCAATTATTAGAAAAAGTGCATAGTGGAGATCAATTTTATATAAAATTGCATAGTGGAGAACAATTTTATATAAAAGTGCATAGTGGAGATCAATTTTTATATAAAAATGCATAGTGGAGATCAATTTTCTATAAAAGTGCATAGTGGAGATCAATTTTATATAAAAGAGCACAGTGGAGATCAATTTTATATAAAATTGCACAGTGGAGATCAATTTTATATAAAAGTGCACAGTGGAGATCAATTTTATATAAAATTGCATAGTGGAGATCAATTTTATATAAAAGTGCATAGTGAAGATCAATTTTATATAAAAGTGCATAGTGGAGATCAATTTTATATAAAAGTGCACAGTGGAGATCAATTTTATATAAAATTGCATAGTGGAGAACAATTTTATATAAAAGTGCATAGTGGAGATCAATTTTTATATAAAAATGCATAGTGGAGATCAATTTTATATAAAATTGCATAGTGGAGATCAATTTTATATAAAAGTGCATAGTGGAGATCAATTTTTATATAAAAATGCATAGTGGAGATCAATTTTATATAAAATTGCATAGTGGAGATCAATTTTATATAAAAGTGCATAGTGGAGATCAATTTTTATATAAAAATGCATAGTGGAGATCAATTTTATATAAAATTGCATAGTGGAGATCAATTTTATATAAAAGTGCATAGTGGAGATCAATTTTATATAAAAGTGCATAGTGGAGATCAATTTTATATAAAATTGCATAGTGGAGAACAATTTTATATAAAAGTGCATAGTGGAGAACAATTTTATATAAAAGTGCATAGTGGAGATCAATTTTATATAAAAGTGCATAGTGGAGATAAATTTTTATATAAAAATGCATAGTGGAGATCAATTTTATATAAAAGTGCATAGTGGAGATCAATTTTATATAAAATTGCATAGTGGAGAACAATTTTAAATAAAAGTGCATAGTGGAGATCAATTTTATATAAAAGTGCATAGTGGAGATCAATTTTTATATAAAAATGCATAGTGGAGATCAATTTTATATAAAATTGCATAGTGGAGAACAATTTTATATAAAAGTGCATAGTGGAGATCAATTTTTATATAAAAATGCATAGTGGAGATCAATTTTATATAAAAGTGCACAGTGGAGATCAATTTTATATAAAAATGCACAGTGGATATCAATTTTATATAAAAATGCATAGTAAAGATCAATTTTATATAAAAGTGCATAGTGGAGATCAATTATTAGAAAAAGTGCATAGTGGAGATCAATTTTATATAAAATTGCATAGTGGAGAACAATTTTATATAAAAGTGCATAGTGGAGATCAATTTTTATATAAAAATGCATAGTGGAGATCAATTTTCTATAAAAGTGCATAGTGGAGATCAATTTTATATAAAAGAGCACAGTGGAGATCAATTTTATATAAAATTGCACAGTGGAGATCAATTTTATATAAAAGTGCACAGTGGAGATCAATTTTATATAAAATTGCATAGTGGAGATCAATTTTATATAAAAGTGCATAGTGAAGATCAATTTTATATAAAAGTGCATAGTGGAGATCAATTTTTATATAAAAATGCATAGTGGAGAACAATTTTATATAAAAGTGCATAGTGGAGATCAATTTTATATAAAAGTTCATAGTGGAGATCAATTTTATATAAAAGTGCACAGTGGAGATCAATTTTATATAAAAGTGCACTGTGGAGATCAATTTTATATAAAATTGCATAGTGGAGATCAATTTTATATAAAAGTGCATAGTGGAGATCAATTTTATATAAAAGTGCATAGTGGAGATCAATTTTTATATAAAAATGCATAGTGGAGAACAATTTTATATAAAAGTGCATAGTGGAGATCAATTTTATATAAAAGTTCATAGTGGAGATCAATTTTATATAAAAGTGCACAGTGGAGATCAATTTTATATAAAATTGCATAGTGGAGAACAATTTTATATAAAAGTGCATAGTGGAGATCAATTTTTATATAAAAATGCATAGTGGAGATCAATTTTATATAAAAGTGCATAGTGGAGATCAATTTTATATAAAAGTGCATAGTGGAGATCAATTTTTATATAAAAATGCATAGTGGAGAACAATTTTATATAAAAGTGCATAGTGGAGATCAATTTTATATAAAAGTTCATAGTGGAGATCAATTTTATATAAAAGTGCACAGTGGAGATCAATTTTATATAAAATTGCATAGTGGAGAACAATTTTATATAAAAGTGCATAGTGGAGATCAATTTTTATATAAAAATGCATAGTGGAGATCAATTTTATATAAAAGTGCACAGTGGAGATCAATTTTATATAAAATTGCATAGTGGAGAACAATTTTATATAAAAGTGCATAGTGGAGATCAATTTTGTATAAAAGTTCATAGTGGAGATCAATTTTATATAAAAGTGCACAGTGGAAATCAATTTTATATAAAAGTGCACAGTGGAGATCAATTTTATATAAAATTGCATAGTGGAGAACAATTTTATATAAAAGTGCATAGTGGAGATCAATTTTGTGTAAAAGTTCATCGTGGAGATCAATTTTATATAAAAGTGCACAGTGGAAATCAATTTTATATAAAAGTGCACAGTGGAGATCAATTTTATATAAAATTGCATAGTGGAGAACAATTTTATATAAAAGTGCATAGTGGAGATCAATTTTTATATAAAAATGCATAGTGGAGATCAATTTTATATAAAATTGCATAGTGGAGAACAATTTTATATAAAAGTGCATAGTGGAGATCAATTTTATATAAAAATGCACAGTGGATATCAATTTTATATAAAAATGCATAGTAAAGATCAATTTTATATAAAAGTGCATAGTGGAGATCAATTATTAGAAAAAGTGCATAGTGGAGATCAATTTTATATAAAATTGCATAGTGGAGAACAATTTTATATAAAAGTGCATAGTGGAGATCAATTTTTATATAAAAATGCATAGTGGAGATCAATTTTCTATAAAAGTGCATAGTGGAGATCAATTTTATATAAAAGAGCACAGTGGAGATCAATTTTATATAAAATTGCACAGTGGAGATCAATTTTATATAAAATTGCACAGTGGAGATCAATTTTATATAAAAGTGCACAGTGGAGATCAATTTTATATAAAATTGCATAGTGGAGATCAATTTTATATAAAAGTGCATAGTGAAGATCAATTTTATATAAAAGTGCATAGTGGAGATCAATTTTATATAAAAGTGCACAGTGGAGATCAATTTTATATAAAAGTGCATAGTGGAGAACAATTTTATATAAAAGTGCATAGTGGAGATCAATTTTTATATAAAAATGCATAGTGGAGATCAATTTTATATAAAATTGCATAGTGGAGATCAATTTTATATAAAAGTGCATAGTGGAGATCAATTTTTATATAAAAATGCATAGTGGAGATCAATTTTATATAAAATTGCATAGTGGAGATCAATTTTATATAAAAGTGCATAGTGGAGATCAATTTTTATATAAAAATGCATAGTGGAGATCAATTTTATATAAAATTGCATAGTGGAGATCAATTTTATATAAAAGTGCATAGTGGAGATCAATTTTATATAAAAGTGCATAGTGGAGATCAATTTTATATAAAATTGCATAGTGGAGAACAATTTTATATAAAAGTGCATAGTGGAGAACAATTTTATATAAAAGTGCATAGTGGAGATCAATTTTATATAAAAGTGCATAGTGGAGATAAATTTTTATATAAAAATGCATAGTGGAGATCAATTTTATATAAAAGTGCATAGTGGAGATCAATTTTATATAAAATTGCATAGTGGAGAACAATTTTATATAAAAGTGCATAGTGGAGATCAATTTTATATAAAAGTGCATAGTGGAGATCAATTTTTATATAAAAATGCATAGTGGAGATCAATTTTATATAAAAGTGCATAGTGGAGATCAATTTTATATAAAAGTGCATAGTGGAGATCAATTTCATATAAAAGTGCATAGTGGAGATCAATTTTATATAAAAGTTCATAGTGGAGATCAAGTTTATATAAAAGTGCACAGTGGAGATCAATTTTATATAAAATTGCATAGTGGAGAACAATTTTATATAAAAGTGCATAGTGGAGATCAATTTTATATAAAAGTTCATAGTGGAGATCAATTTTATATAAAAGTGCACAGTGGAGATCAATTTTATATAAAATTGCATAGTGGAGAACAATTTTATATAAAAGTGCATAGTGGAGATCAATTTTTATATAAAAATGCATAGTGGAGATCAATTTTATATAAAAGTGCACAGTGGAGATCAATTTTATATAAAATTGCATAGTGGAGAACAATTTTATATAAAAGTGCATAGTGGAGATCAATTTTGTATAAAAGTTCATAGTGGAGATCAATTTTATATAAAAGTGCACAGTGGAAATCAATTTTATATAAAAGTGCACAGTGGAGATCAATTTTATATAAAAGTGCATAGTGGAGATCAATTTTATATAAAATTGCATAGTGGAGAACAATTTTAAATAAAAGTGCATAGTGGAGATCAATTTTATATAAAATTGCATAGTGGAGAACAATTTTAAATAAAAGTGCATAGTGGAGATCAATTTTATATAAAAGTGCATAGTGGAGATCAATTTTTATATAAAAATGCATAGTGGAGATCAATTTTATATAAAATTGCATAGTGGAGAACAATTTTATATAAAAGTGCATAGTGGAGATCAATTTTTATATAAAAATGCATAGTGGAGATCAATTTTATATAAAAGTGCACAGTGGAGATCAATTTTATATAAAAATGCACAGTGGATATCAATTTTATATAAAAATGCATAGTAAAGATCAATTTTATATAAAAGTGCATAGTGGAGATCAATTATTAGAAAAAGTGCATAGTGGAGATCAATTTTATATAAAATTGCATAGTGGAGAACAATTTTATATAAAAGTGCATAGTGGAGATCAATTTTTATATAAAAATGCATAGTGGAGATCAATTTTCTATAAAAGTGCATAGTGGAGATCAATTTTATATAAAAGAGCACAGTGGAGATCAATTTTATATAAAATTGCACAGTGGAGATCAATTTTATATAAAAGTGCACAGTGGAGATCAATTTTATATAAAATTGCATAGTGGAGATCAATTTTATATAAAAGTGCATAGTGAAGATCAATTTTATATAAAAGTGCATAGTGGAGATCAATTTTTATATAAAAATGCATAGTGGAGAACAATTTTATATAAAAGTGCATAGTGGAGATCAATTTTATATAAAAGTTCATAGTGGAGATCAATTTTATATAAAAGTGCACAGTGGAGATCAATTTTATATAAAAGTGCACTGTGGAGATCAATTTTATATAAAATTGCATAGTGGAGATCAATTTTATATAAAAGTGCATAGTGGAGATCAATTTTATATAAAAGTGCATAGTGGAGATCAATTTTTATATAAAAATGCATAGTGGAGAACAATTTTATATAAAAGTGCATAGTGGAGATCAATTTTATATAAAAGTTCATAGTGGAGATCAATTTTATATAAAAGTGCACAGTGGAGATCAATTTTATATAAAATTGCATAGTGGAGAACAATTTTATATAAAAGTGCATAGTGGAGATCAATTTTTATATAAAAATGCATAGTGGAGATCAATTTTATATAAAAGTGCACAGTGGAGATCAATTTTATATAAAATTGCATAGTGGAGAACAATTTTATATAAAAGTGCATAGTGGAGATCAATTTTTATATAAAAATGCATAGTGGAGAACAATTTTATATAAAAGTGCATAGTGGAGATCAATTTTATATAAAAGTTCATAGTGGAGATCAATTTTATATAAAAGTGCACAGTGGAGATCAATTTTATATAAAATTGCATACTGGAGAACAATTTTATATAAAAGTGCATAGTGGAGATCAATTTTTATATAAAAATGCATAGTGGAGATCAATTTTATATAAAGGTGCATAGTGGAGATCAATTTTATATAAAAGTGCATAGTGGAGATCAATTTTTATATAAAAATGCATAGTGGAGAACAATTTTATATAAAAGTGCATAGTGGAGATCAATTTTATATAAAAGTTCATAGTGGAGATCAATTTTATATAAAAGTGCACAGTGGAGATCAATTTTATATAAAATTGCATAGTGGAGAACAATTTTATATAAAAGTGCATAGTGGAGATCAATTTTTATATAAAAATGCATAGTGGAGATCAATTTTATATAAAAGTGCACAGTGGAGATCAATTTTATATAAAATTGCATAGTGGAGAACAATTTTATATAAAAGTGCATAGTGGAGATCAATTTTGTATAAAAGTTCATAGTGGAGATCAATTTTATATAAAAGTGCACAGTGGAAATCAATTTTATATAAAAGTGCACAGTGGAGATCAATTTTATATAAAATTGCATAGTGGAGAACAATATTATATAAAAGTGCATAGTGGAGATCAATTTTGTGTAAAAGTTCATCGTGGAGATCAATTTTATATAAAAGTGCACAGTGGAAATCAATTTTATATAAAAGTGCACAGTGGAGATCAATTTTATATAAAATTGCATAGTGGAGAACAATTTTATATAAAAGTGCATAGTGGAGATCAATTTTTATATAAAAATGCATAGTGGAGATCAATTTTATATAAAATTGCATAGTGGAGAACAATTTTATATAAAAGTGCATAGTGGAGATCAATTTTATATAAAAATGCACAGTGGATATCAATTTTATATAAAAATGCATAGTAAAGATCAATTTTATATAAAAGTGCATAGTGGAGATCAATTATTAGAAAAAGTGCATAGTGGAGATCAATTTTATATAAAATTGCATAGTGAAGATCAATTTTATATAAAAGTGCATAGTGGAGATCAATTTTATATAAAAGTGCACAGTGGAGATCAATTTTATATAAAATTGCATAGTGGATCACAATTTTATATAAAAGTGCATAGTGGAGATCAATTTTTATATAAAAATGCATAGTGGAGATCAATTTTATATAAAAGTGCACAGTGGAGATCAATTTTATATAAAATTGCATAGTGGAGAACAATTTTATATAAAAGTGCATAGTGGAGATCAATTTTTATATAAAAATGCATAGTGGAGATCAATTTTATATAAAAGTGCACAGTGGAGATCAATTTTATATAAAATTGCATAGTGGAGAACAATTTTATATAAAAGTGCATAGTGGAGATCAATTTTGTATAAAAGTTCATAGTGGAGATCAATTTTATATAAAAGTGCACAGTGGAAATCAATTTTATATAAAAGTGCACAGTGGAGATCAATTTTATATAAAATTGCATAGTGGAGAACAATTTTATATAAAAGTGCATAGTGGAGATCAATTTTGTGTAAAAGTTCATCGTGGAGATCAATTTTATATAAAAGTGCACAGTGGAAATCAATTTTATATAAAAGTGCACAGTGGAGATCAATTTTATATAAAATTGCATAGTGGAGAACAATTTTATATAAAAGTGCATAGTGGAGATCAATTTTTATATAAAAATGCATAGTGGAGATCAATTTTATATAAAATTGCATAGTGGAGAACAATTTTATATAAAAGTGCATAGTGGAGATCAATTTTATATAAAAATGCACAGTGGATATCAATTTTATATAAAAATGCATAGTAAAGATCAATTTTATATAAAAGTGCATAGTGGAGATCAATTATTAGAAAAAGTGCATAGTGGAGATCAATTTTATATAAAATTGCATAGTGAAGATCAATTTTATATAAAAGTGCATAGTGGAGATCAATTTTATATAAAAGTGCACAGTGGAGATCAATTTTATATAAAATTGCATAGTGGATCACAATTTTATATAAAAGTGCATAGTGGAGATCAATTTTTATATAAAAATGCATAGTGGAGATCAATTTTATATAAAAGTGCACAGTGGAGATCAATTTTATATAAAATTGCATAGTGGAGAACAATTTTATATAAAAGTGCATAGTGGAGATCAATTTTTATATAAAAATGCATAGTGGAGATCAATTTTATATAAAAGTGCACAGTGGAGATCAATTTTATATAAAATTGCATAGTGGAGAACAATTTTATATAAAAGTGCATAGTGGAGATCAATTTTGTATAAAAGTTCATAGTGGAGATCAATTTTATATAAAAGTGCACAGTGGAAATCAATTTTATATAAAAGTGCACAGTGGAGATCAATTTTATATAAAATTGCATAGTGGAGAACAATTTTATATAAAAGTGCATAGTGGAGATCAATTTTGTGTAAAAGTTCATCGTGGAGATCAATTTTATATAAAAGTGCACAGTGGAAATCAATTTTATATAAAAGTGCACAGTGGAGATCAATTTTATATAAAATTGCATAGTGGAGAAAAATTTTATATAAAAGTGCATAGTGGAGATCAATTTTTATATAAAAATGCATAGTGGAGATCAATTTTATATAAAATTGCATAGTGGAGAACAATTTTATATAAAAGTGCATAGTGGAGATCAATTTTATATAAAAATGCACAGTGGATATCAATTTTATATAAAAATGCATAGTAAAGATCAATTTTATATAAAAGTGCATAGTGGAGATCAATTATTAGAAAAAGTGCATAGTGGAGATCAATTTTATATAAAATTGCATAGTGGAGAACAATTTTATATAAAAGTGCATAGTGGAGATCAATTTTTATATAAAAATGCATAGTGGAGATCAATTTTCTATAAAAGTGCATAGTGGAGATCAATTTTATATAAAAGAGCACAGTGGAGATCAATTTTATATAAAATTGCACAGTGGAGATCAATTTTATATAAAAGTGCACAGTGGAGATCAATTTTATATAAAATTGCATAGTGGAGATCAATTTTATATAAAAGTGCATAGTGGAGATAAATTTTTATATAAAAATGCATAATGGAGATCAATTTTATATAAAAGTGCATAGTGGAGATCAATTTTATATAAAATTGCATAGTGGAGAACAATTTTATATAAAATTGCATAGTGGAGAACAATTTTATATAAAAGTGCATAGTGGAGATCAATTTTTATATAAAAATGCATAGTGGAGATCAATTTTATATAAAAGTGCATAGTGGAGATCAATTTTATATAAAATTGCATAGTGGAGAACAATTTTATATAAAATTGCATAGTGGAGATCAATTTTATATAAAAGTGCATAGTGGAGATCAATTTTATATAAAATTGCATAGTGGAGAACAATTTTATATAAAAGTGCATAGTGGAGAACAATTTTATATAAAAGTGCATAGTGGAGATCAATTTTATATAAAAGTGCATAGTGGAGATAAATTTTTATATAAAAATGCATAATGGAGATCAATTTTATATAAAAGTGCATAGTGGAGATCAATTTTATATAAAATTGCATAGTGGAGAACAATTTTAAATAAAAGTGCATAGTGGAGATCAATTTTATATAAAAGTGCATAGTGGAGATCAATTTTTATATAAAAATGCATAGTGGAGATCAATTTTATATAAAATTGCATAGTGGAGAACAATTTTATATAAAAGTGCATAGTGGAGATCAATTTTTATATAAAAATGCATAGTGGAGATCAATTTTATATAAAAGTGCACAGTGGAGATCAATTTTATATAAAAATGCACAGTGGATATCAATTTTATATAAAAATGCATAGTAAAGATCAATTTTATATAAAAGTGCATAGTGGAGATCAATTATTAGAAAAAGTGCATAGTGGAGATCAATTTTATATAAAATTGCATAGTGGAGAACAATTTTATATAAAAGTGCATAGTGGAGATCAATTTTTATATAAAAATGCATAGTGGAGATCAATTTTCTATAAAAGTGCATAGTGGAGATCAATTTTATATAAAAGAGCACAGTGGAGATCAATTTTATATAAAATTGCACAGTGGAGATCAATTTTATATAAAAGTGCACAGTGGAGATCAATTTTATATAAAATTGCATAGTGGAGATCAATTTTATATAAAAGTGCATAGTGAAGATCAATTTTATATAAAAGTGCATAGTGGAGATCAATTTTTATATAAAAATGCATAGTGGAGAACAATTTTATATAAAAGTGCATAGTGGAGATCAATTTTATATAAAAGTTCATAGTGGAGATCAATTTTATATAAAAGTGCACAGTGGAGATCAATTTTATATAAAAGTGCACTGTGGAGATCAATTTTATATAAAATTGCATAGTGGAGATCAATTTTATATAAAAGTGCATAGTGGAGATCAATTTTATATAAAAGTGCATAGTGGAGATCAATTTTTATATAAAAATGCATAGTGGAGAACAATTTTATATAAAAGTGCATAGTGGAGATCAATTTTATATAAAAGTTCATAGTGGAGATCAATTTTATATAAAAGTGCACAGTGGAGATCAATTTTATATAAAATTGCATAGTGGAGAACAATTTTATATAAAAGTGCATAGTGGAGATCAATTTTTATATAAAAATGCATAGTGGAGATCAATTTTATATAAAAGTGCATAGTGGAGATCAATTTTATATAAAAGTGCATAGTGGAGATCAATTTTTATATAAAAATGCATAGTGGAGAACAATTTTATATAAAAGTGCATAGTGGAGATCAATTTTATATAAAAGTTCATAGTGGAGATCAATTTTATATAAAAGTGCACAGTGGAGATCAATTTTATATAAAATTGCATAGTGGAGAACAATTTTATATAAAAGTGCATAGTGGAGATCAATTTTTATATAAAAATGCATAGTGGAGATCAATTTTATATAAAAGTGCACAGTGGAGATCAATTTTATATAAAATTGCATAGTGGAGAACAATTTTATATAAAAGTGCATAGTGGAGATCAATTTTGTATAAAAGTTCATAGTGGAGATCAATTTTATATAAAAGTGCACAGTGGAAATCAATTTTATATAAAAGTGCACAGTGGAGATCAATTTTATATAAAATTGCATAGTGGAGAACAATTTTATATAAAAGTGCATAGTGGAGATCAATTTTGTGTAAAAGTTCATCGTGGAGATCAATTTTATATAAAAGTGCACAGTGGAAATCAATTTTATATAAAAGTGCACAGTGGAGATCAATTTTATATAAAATTGCATAGTGGAGAACAATTTTATATAAAAGTGCATAGTGGAGATCAATTTTTATATAAAAATGCATAGTGGAGATCAATTTTATATAAAATTGCATAGTGGAGAACAATTTTATATAAAAGTGCATAGTGGAGATCAATTTTATATAAAAATGCACAGTGGATATCAATTTTATAAAAATGCATAGTAAAGATCCAATTTTATATAAAGTGCATAGTGGAGATCAATTATTAGGAAAAAGTGCATAGTGGAGATCAATTTTATATAAAATTGCATAGTGGAGAACAATTTTATATAAAAGTGCATAGTGGAGATCAATTTTTATATAAAAATGCATAGTGGAGATCAATTTTCTATAAAAGTGCATAGTGGAGATCAATTTTATATAAAAGAGCACAGTGGAGATCAATTTTATATAAAATTGCACAGTGGAGATCAATTTTATATAAAATTGCACAGTGGAGATCAATTTTATATAAAAGTGCACAGTGGAGATCAATTTTATATAAAATTGCATAGTGGAGATCAATTTTATATAAAAGTGTATAGTGAAGATCAATTTTATATAAAAGTGCATAGTGGAGATCAATTTTATATAAAAGTGCACAGTGGAGATCAATTTTATATAAAATTGCATAGTGGAGAACAATTTATATAAAAGTGCATAGTGGAGATCAATTTTTATATAAAAATGCATAGTGGAGATCAATTTTATATAAAATTGCATAGTGGAGATCAATTTTATATAAAAGTGCATAGTGGAGATCAATTTTTATATAAAAATGCATAGTGGAGATCAATTTTATATAAAATTGCATAGTGGAGATCAATTTTATATAAAAGTGCATAGTGGAGATCAATTTTATATAAAAATGCATAGTGGAGATCAATTTTATATAAAATTGCATAGTGGAGATCAATTTTATATAAAAGTGCATAGTGGAGATCAATTTTATATAAAAGTGCATAGTGGAGATCAATTTTATATAAAATTGCATAGTGGAGAACAATTTTATATAAAAGTGCATAGTGGAGAACAATTTTATATAAAAGTGCATAGTGGAGATCAATTTTATATAAAAGTGCATAGTGGAGATAAATTTTTATATAAAAATGCATAGTGGAGATCAATTTTATATAAGTGGAGATCAATTTTATATAAAAGTGCATAGTGGAGATAAATTTTTATATAAAAATGCATAGTGGAGATCAATTTTATATAAAAGTGCATAGTGGAGATCAATTTTATATAAAATTGCATAGTGGAGAACAATTTTATATAAAAGTGCATAGTGGAGATCAATTTTATATAAAAGTGCATAGTGGAGATCAATTTTATATAAAAGTGCATAGTGGAGAACAATTTTATATAAAAGTGCATAGTGGAGAACAATTTTATATAAAAGTGCATAGTGGAGATCAATTTTATATAAAAGTGCATAGTGGAGATAAATTTTTATATAAAAATGCATAGTGGAGATCAATTTTATATAAAAGTGCATAGTGGAGATCAATTTTATATAAAATTGCATAGTGGAGAACAATTTTATATAAAAGTGCATAGTGGAGATCAATTTTATATAAAAGTGCATAGTGGAGATCAATTTTATATAAAAGTGCATAGTGGAGATCAATTTTATATAAAAGTGCATAGTGGAGATCAATTTCATATAAAAGTGCATAGTGGAGATCAATTTTATATAAAAGTTCATAGTGGAGATCAAGTTTATATAAAAGTGCACAGTGGAGATCAATTTTATATAAAATTGCATAGTGGAGAACAATTTTATATAAAAGTGCATAGTGGAGATCAATTTTATATAAAAGTTCATAGTGGAGATCAATTTTATATAAAAGTGCACAGTGGAGATCAATTTTATATAAAATTGCATAGTGGAGAACAATTTTATATAAAAGTGCATAGTGGAGATCAATTTTTATATAAAAATGCATAGTGGAGATCAATTTTATATAAAAGTGCACAGTGGAGATCAATTTTATATAAAATTGCATAGTGGAGAACAATTTTATATAAAAGTGCATAGTGGAGATCAATTTTGTATAAAAGTTCATAGTAGAGATCAATTTTATATAAAAGTGCACAGTGGAAATCAATTTTATATAAAAGTGCACAGTGGAGATCAATTTTATATAAAATTGCATAGTGGAGAACAATTTTATATAAAAGTGCATAGTGGAGATCAATTTTGTGTAAAAGTTCATCGTGGAGATCAATTTTATATAAAAGTGCACAGTGGAAATCAATTTTATATAAAAGTGCACAGTGGAGATCAATTTTATATAAAATTGCATAGTGGAGAACAATTTTATATAAAAGTGCATAGTGGAGATCAATTTTTATATAAAAATGCATAGTGGAGATCAATTTTATATAAAATTGCATAGTGGAGAACAATTTTATATAAAAGTGCATAGTGGAGATCAATTTTTATATAAAAATGCATAGTGGAGATCAATTTTATATAAAAGTGCACAGTGGAGATCAATTTTATATAAAAATGCACAGTGGATATCAATTTTATATAAAAATGCATAGTAAAGATCAATTTTATATAAAAGTGCATAGTGGAGATCAATTATTAGAAAAAGTGCATAGTGGAGATCAATTTTATATAAAATTGCATAGTGGAGAACAATTTTATATAAAAGTGCATAGTGGAGATCAATTTTTATATAAAAATGCATAGTGGAGATCAATTTTCTATAAAAGTGCATAGTGGAGATCAATTTTATATAAAAGAGCACAGTGGAGATCAATTTTATATAAAATTGCACAGTGGAGATCAATTTTATATAAAAGTGCACAGTGGAGATCAATTTTATATAAAATTGCATAGTGGAGATCAATTTTATATAAAAGTGCATAGTGAAGATCAATTTTATATAAAAGTGCATAGTGGAGATCAATTTTATATAAAAGTGCACAGTGGAGATCAATTTTATATAAAATTGCATAGTGGAGAACAATTTTATATAAAAGTGCATAGTGGAGATCAATTTTTATATAAAAATGCATAGTGGAGATCAATTTTATATAAAATTGCATAGTGGAGATCAATTTTATATAAAAGTGCATAGTGGAGATCAATTTTTATATAAAAATGCATAGTGGAGATCAATTTTATATAAAATTGCATAGTGGAGATCAATTTTATATAAAAGTGCATAGTGGAGATCAATTTTTATATAAAAATGCATAGTGGAGATCAATTTTATATAAAATTGCATAGTGGAGATCAATTTTATATAAAAGTGCATAGTGGAGATCAATTTTATATAAAAGTGCATAGTGGAGATCAATTTTATATAAAATTGCATAGTGGAGAACAATTTTATATAAAAGTGCATAGTGGAGAACAATTTTATATAAAAGTGCATAGTGGAGATCAATTTTATATAAAAGTGCATAGTGGAGATAAATTTTTATATAAAAATGCATAGTGGAGATCAATTTTATATAAAAGTGCATAGTGGAGATCAATTTTATATAAAATTGCATAGTGGAGAACAATTTTAAATAAAAGTGCATAGTGGAGATCAATTTTATATAAAAGTGCATAGTGGAGATCAATTTTTATATAAAAATGCATAGTGGAGATCAATTTTATATAAAATTGCATAGTGGAGAACAATTTTATATAAAAGTGCATAGTGGAGATCAATTTTTATATAAAAATGCATAGTGGAGATCAATTTTATATAAAAGTGCACAGTGGAGATCAATTTTATATAAAAATGCACAGTGGATATCAATTTTATATAAAAATGCATAGTAAAGATCAATTTTATATAAAAGTGCATAGTGGAGATCAATTATTAGAAAAAGTGCATAGTGGAGATCAATTTTATATAAAATTGCATAGTGGAGAACAATTTTATATAAAAGTGCATAGTGGAGATCAATTTTTATATAAAAATGCATAGTGGAGATCAATTTTCTATAAAAGTGCATAGTGGAGATCAATTTTATATAAAAGAGCACAGTGGAGATCAATTTTATATAAAATTGCACAGTGGAGATCAATTTTATATAAAAGTGCACAGTGGAGATCAATTTTATATAAAATTGCATAGTGGAGATCAATTTTATATAAAAGTGCATAGTGAAGATCAATTTTATATAAAAGTGCATAGTGGAGATCAATTTTTATATAAAAATGCATAGTGGAGAACAATTTTATATAAAAGTGCATAGTGGAGATCAATTTTATATAAAAGTTCATAGTGGAGATCAATTTTATATAAAAGTGCACAGTGGAGATCAATTTTATATAAAAGTGCACTGTGGAGATCAATTTTATATAAAATTGCATAGTGGAGATCAATTTTATATAAAAGTGCATAGTGGAGATCAATTTTATATAAAAGTGCATAGTGGAGATCAATTTTTATATAAAAATGCATAGTGGAGAACAATTTTATATAAAAGTGCATAGTGGAGATCAATTTTATATAAAAGTTCATAGTGGAGATCAATTTTATATAAAAGTGCACAGTGGAGATCAATTTTATATAAAATTGCATAGTGGAGAACAATTTTATATAAAAGTGCATAGTGGAGATCAATTTTTATATAAAAATGCATAGTGGAGATCAATTTTATATAAAAGTGCATAGTGGAGATCAATTTTATATAAAAGTGCATAGTGGAGATCAATTTTTATATAAAAATGCATAGTGGAGAACAATTTTATATAAAAGTGCATAGTGGAGATCAATTTTATATAAAAGTTCATAGTGGAGATCAATTTTATATAAAAGTGCACAGTGGAGATCAATTTTATATAAAATTGCATAGTGGAGAACAATTTTATATAAAAGTGCATAGTGGAGATCAATTTTTATATAAAAATGCATAGTGGAGATCAATTTTATATAAAAGTGCACAGTGGAGATCAATTTTATATAAAATTGCATAGTGGAGAACAATTTTATATAAAAGTGCATAGTGGAGATCAATTTTGTATAAAAGTTCATAGTGGAGATCAATTTTATATAAAAGTGCACAGTGGAAATCAATTTTATATAAAAGTGCACAGTGGAGATCAATTTTATATAAAATTGCATAGTGGAGAACAATTTTATATAAAAGTGCATAGTGGAGATCAATTTTGTGTAAAAGTTCATCGTGGAGATCAATTTTATATAAAAGTGCACAGTGGAAATCAATTTTATATAAAAGTGCACAGTGGAGATCAATTTTATATAAAATTGCATAGTGGAGAACAATTTTATATAAAAGTGCATAGTGGAGATCAATTTTTATATAAAAATGCATAGTGGAGATCAATTTTATATAAAATTGCATAGTGGAGAACAATTTTATATAAAAGTGCATAGTGGAGATCAATTTTATATAAAAATGCACAGTGGATATCAATTTTATATAAAAATGCATAGTAAAGATCAATTTTATATAAAAGTGCATAGTGGAGATCAATTATTAGAAAAAGTGCATAGTGGAGATCAATTTTATATAAAATTGCATAGTGGAGAACAATTTTATATAAAAGTGCATAGTGGAGATCAATTTTTATATAAAAATGCATAGTGGAGATCAATTTTCTATAAAAGTGCATAGTGGAGATCAATTTTATATAAAAGAGCACAGTGGAGATCAATTTTATATAAAATTGCACAGTGGAGATCAATTTTATATAAAATTGCACAGTGGAGATCAATTTTATATAAAAGTGCACAGTGGAGATCAATTTTATATAAAATTGCATAGTGGAGATCAATTTTATATAAAAGTGCATAGTGAAGATCAATTTTATATAAAAGTGCATAGTGGAGATCAATTTTATATAAAAGTGCACAGTGGAGATCAATTTTATATAAAATTGCATAGTGGAGAACAATTTTATATAAAAGTGCATAGTGGAGATCAATTTTTATATAAAAATGCATAGTGGAGATCAATTTTATATAAAATTGCATAGTGGAGATCAATTTTATATAAAAGTGCATAGTGGAGATCAATTTTTATATAAAAATGCATAGTGGAGATCAATTTTATATAAAATTGCATAGTGGAGATCAATTTTATATAAAAGTGCATAGTGGAGATCAATTTTTATATAAAAATGCATAGTGGAGATCAATTTTATATAAAATTGCATAGTGGAGATCAATTTTATATAAAAGTGCATAGTGGAGATCAATTTTATATAAAAGTGCATAGTGGAGATCAATTTTATATAAAATTGCATAGTGGAGAACAATTTTATATAAAAGTGCATAGTGGAGAACAATTTTATATAAAAGTGCATAGTGGAGATCAATTTTATATAAAAGTGCATAGTGGAGATAAATTTTTATATAAAAATGCATAGTGGAGATCAATTTTATATAAAAGTGCATAGTGGAGATCAATTTTATATAAAATTGCATAGTGGAGAACAATTTTATATAAAAGTGCATAGTGGAGATCAATTTTATATAAAAGTGCATAGTGGAGATCAATTTTTATATAAAAATGCATAGTGGAGATCAATTTTATATAAAAGTGCATAGTGGAGATCAATTTCATATAAAAGTGCATAGTGGAGATCAATTTTATATAAAAGTTCATAGTGGAGATCAAGTTTATATAAAAGTGCACAGTGGAGATCAATTTTATATAAAATTGCATAGTGGAGAACAATTTTATATAAAAGTGCATAGTGGAGATCAATTTTATATAAAAGTTCATAGTGGAGATCAATTTTATATAAAAGTGCACAGTGGAGATCAATTTTATATAAAATTGCATAGTGGAGAACAATTTTATATAAAAGTGCATAGTGGAGATCAATTTTTATATAAAAATGCATAGTGGAGATCAATTTTATATAAAAGTGCACAGTGGAGATCAATTTTATATAAAATTGCATAGTGGAGAACAATTTTATATAAAAGTGCATAGTGGAGATCAATTTTGTATAAAAGTTCATAGTGGAGATCAATTTTATATAAAAGTGCACAGTGGAAATCAATTTTATATAAAAGTGCACAGTGGAGATCAATTTTATATAAAAGTGCATAGTGGAGATCAATTTTATATAAAATTGCATAGTGGAGAACAATTTTAAATAAAAGTGCATAGTGGAGATCAATTTTATATAAAATTGCATAGTGGAGAACAATTTTAAATAAAAGTGCATAGTGGAGATCAATTTTATATAAAAGTGCATAGTGGAGATCAATTTTTATATAAAAATGCATAGTGGAGATCAATTTTATATAAAATTGCATAGTGGAGAACAATTTTATATAAAAGTGCATAGTGGAGATCAATTTTTATATAAAAATGCATAGTGGAGATCAATTTTATATAAAAGTGCACAGTGGAGATCAATTTTATATAAAAATGCACAGTGGATATCAATTTTATATAAAAATGCATAGTAAAGATCAATTTTATATAAAAGTGCATAGTGGAGATCAATTATTAGAAAAAGTGCATAGTGGAGATCAATTTTATATAAAATTGCATAGTGGAGAACAATTTTATATAAAAGTGCATAGTGGAGATCAATTTTTATATAAAAATGCATAGTGGAGATCAATTTTCTATAAAAGTGCATAGTGGAGATCAATTTTATATAAAAGAGCACAGTGGAGATCAATTTTATATAAAATTGCACAGTGGAGATCAATTTTATATAAAATTGCACAGTGGAGATCAATTTTATATAAAAGTGCACAGTGGAGATCAATTTTATATAAAATTGCATAGTGGAGATCAATTTTATATAAAAGTGCATAGTGAAGATCAATTTTATATAAAAGTGCATAGTGGAGATCAATTTTATATAAAAGTGCACAGTGGAGATCAATTTTATATAAAATTGCATAGTGGAGAACAATTTTATATAAAAGTGCATAGTGGAGATCAATTTTTATATAAAAATGCATAGTGGAGATCAATTTTATATAAAATTGCATAGTGGAGATCAATTTTATATAAAAGTGCATAGTGGAGATCAATTTTTATATAAAAATGCATAGTGGAGATCAATTTTATATAAAATTGCATAGTGGAGATCAATTTTATATAAAAGTGCATAGTGGAGATCAATTTTTATATAAAAATGCATAGTGGAGATCAATTTTATATAAAATTGCATAGTGGAGATCAATTTTATATAAAAGTGCATAGTGGAGATCAATTTTATATAAAAGTGCATAGTGGAGATCAATTTTATATAAAATTGCATAGTGGAGAACAATTTTATATAAAAGTGCATAGTGGAGAACAATTTTATATAAAAGTGCATAGTGGAGATCAATTTTATATAAAAGTGCATAGTGGAGATAAATTTTTATATAAAAATGCATAGTGGAGATCAATTTTATATAAAAGTGCATAGTGGAGATCAATTTTATATAAAATTGCATAGTGGAGAACAATTTTATATAAAAGTGCATAGTGGAGATCAATTTTATATAAAAGTGCATAGTGGAGATCAATTTTTATATAAAAATGCATAGTGGAGATCAATTTTATATAAAAGTGCATAGTGGAGATCAATTTTATATAAAAGTGCATAGTGGAGATCAATTTCATATAAAAGTGCATAGTGGAGATCAATTTTATATAAAAGTTCATAGTGGAGATCAAGTTTATATAAAAGTGCACAGTGGAGATCAATTTTATATAAAATTGCATAGTGGAGAACAATTTTATATAAAAGTGCATAGTGGAGATCAATTTTATATAAAAGTTCATAGTGGAGATCAATTTTATATAAAAGTGCACAGTGGAGATCAATTTTATATAAAATTGCATAGTGGAGAACAATTTTATATAAAAGTGCATAGTGGAGATCAATTTTTATATAAAAATGCATAGTGGAGATCAATTTTATATAAAAGTGCACAGTGGAGATCAATTTTATATAAAATTGCATAGTGGAGAACAATTTTATATAAAAGTGCATAGTGGAGATCAATTTTGTATAAAAGTTCATAGTGGAGATCAATTTTATATAAAAGTGCACAGTGGAAATCAATTTTATATAAAAGTGCACAGTGGAGATCAATTTTATATAAAAGTGCATAGTGGAGATCAATTTTATATAAAATTGCATAGTGGAGAACAATTTTAAATAAAAGTGCATAGTGGAGATCAATTTTATATAAAATTGCATAGTGGAGAACAATTTTAAATAAAAGTGCATAGTGGAGATCAATTTTATATAAAAGTGCATAGTGGAGATCAATTTTTATATAAAAATGCATAGTGGAGATCAATTTTATATAAAATTGCATAGTGGAGAACAATTTTATATAAAAGTGCATAGTGGAGATCAATTTTTATATAAAAATGCATAGTGGAGATCAATTTTATATAAAAGTGCACAGTGGAGATCAATTTTATATAAAAATGCACAGTGGATATCAATTTTATATAAAAATGCATAGTAAAGATCAATTTTATATAAAAGTGCATAGTGGAGATCAATTATTAGAAAAAGTGCATAGTGGAGATCAATTTTATATAAAATTGCATAGTGGAGAACAATTTTATATAAAAGTGCATAGTGGAGATCAATTTTTATATAAAAATGCATAGTGGAGATCAATTTTCTATAAAAGTGCATAGTGGAGATCAATTTTATATAAAAGAGCACAGTGGAGATCAATTTTATATAAAATTGCACAGTGGAGATCAATTTTATATAAAAGTGCACAGTGGAGATCAATTTTATATAAAATTGCATAGTGGAGATCAATTTTATATAAAAGTGCATAGTGAAGATCAATTTTATATAAAAGTGCATAGTGGAGATCAATTTTTATATAAAAATGCATAGTGGAGAACAATTTTATATAAAAGTGCATAGTGGAGATCAATTTTATATAAAAGTTCATAGTGGAGATCAATTTTATATAAAAGTGCACAGTGGAGATCAATTTTATATAAAAGTGCACTGTGGAGATCAATTTTATATAAAATTGCATAGTGGAGATCAATTTTATATAAAAGTGCATAGTGGAGATCAATTTTATATAAAAGTGCATAGTGGAGATCAATTTTTATATAAAAATGCATAGTGGAGAACAATTTTATATAAAAGTGCATAGTGGAGATCAATTTTATATAAAAGTTCATAGTGGAGATCAATTTTATATAAAAGTGCACAGTGGAGATCAATTTTATATAAAATTGCATAGTGGAGAACAATTTTATATAAAAGTGCATAGTGGAGATCAATTTTTATATAAAAATGCATAGTGGAGATCAATTTTATATAAAAGTGCACAGTGGAGATCAATTTTATATAAAATTGCATAGTGGAGAACAATTTTATATAAAAGTGCATAGTGGAGATCAATTTTTATATAAAAATGCATAGTGGAGAACAATTTTATATAAAAGTGCATAGTGGAGATCAATTTTATATAAAAGTTCATAGTGGAGATCAATTTTATATAAAAGTGCACAGTGGAGATCAATTTTATATAAAATTGCATACTGGAGAACAATTTTATATAAAAGTGCATAGTGGAGATCAATTTTTATATAAAATGCATAGTGGAGATCAATTTTATATAAAGGTGCATAGTGGAGATCAATTTTATATAAAAGTGCATAGTGGAGATCAATTTTTATATAAAAATGCATAGTGGAGAACAATTTTATATAAAAGTGCATAGTGGAGATCAATTTTATATAAAAGAGCACAGTGGAGATCAATTTTATATAAAATTGCACAGTGGAGATCAATTTTTATATAAAATTGCACAGTGGAGATCAATTTTATATAAAAGTGCACAGTGGAGATCAATTTTATATAAAATTGCATAGTGGAGATCAATTTTATATAAAAGTGCATAGTGAAGATCAATTTTATATAAAAGTGCATAGTGGAGATCAATTTTATATAAAAGTGCACAGTGGAGATCAATTTTATATAAAATTGCATAGTGGAGAACAATTTTATATAAAAGTGCATAGTGGAGATCAATTTTTATATAAAAATGCATAGTGGAGATCAATTTTATATAAAATTGCATAGTGGAGATCAATTTTATATAAAAGTGCATAGTGGAGATCAATTTTTATATAAAAATGCATAGTGGAGATCAATTTTATATAAAATTGCATAGTGGAGATCAATTTTATATAAAAGTGCATAGTGGAGATCAATTTTTATATAAAAATGCATAGTGGAGATCAATTTTATATAAAATTGCATAGTGGAGATCAATTTTATATAAAAGTGCATAGTGGAGATCAATTTTATATAAAAGTGCATAGTGGAGATCAATTTTATATAAAATTGCATAGTGGAGAACAATTTTATATAAAAGTGCATAGTGGAGAACAATTTTATATAAAAGTGCATAGTGGAGATCAATTTTATATAAAAGTGCATAGTGGAGATAAATTTTTATATAAAAATGCATAGTGGAGATCAATTTTATATAAAAGTGCATAGTGGAGATCAATTTTATATAAAAGTGCATAGTGGAGATCAATTTTATATAAAATTGCATAGTGGAGAACAATTTTATATAAAAGTGCATAGTGGAGATCAATTTTATATAAAAGTGCATAGTGGAGATCAATTTTTATATAAAAATGCATAGTGGAGATCAATTTTATATAAAAGTGCATAGTGGAGATCAATTTTATATAAAAGTGCATAGTGGAGATCAATTTCATATAAAAGTGCATAGTGGAGATCAATTTTATATAAAAGTTCATAGTGGAGATCAAGTTTATATAAAAGTGCACAGTGGAGATCAATTTTATATAAAATTGCATAGTGGAGAACAATTTTATATAAAAGTGCATAGTGGAGATCAATTTTATATAAAAGTTCATAGTGGAGATCAATTTTATATAAAAGTGCACAGTGGAGATCAATTTTATATAAAATTGCATAGTGGAGAACAATTTTATATAAAAGTGCATAGTGGAGATCAATTTTTATATAAAAATGCATAGTGGAGATCAATTTTATATAAAAGTGCACAGTGGAGATCAATTTTATATAAAATTGCATAGTGGAGAACAATTTTATATAAAAGTGCATAGTGGAGATCAATTTTGTATAAAAGTTCATAGTGGAGATCAATTTTATATAAAAGTGCACAGTGGAAATCAATTTTATATAAAAGTGCACAGTGGAGATCAATTTTATATAAAAGTGCATAGTGGAGATCAATTTTATATAAAATTGCATAGTGGAGAACAATTTTAAATAAAAGTGCATAGTGGAGATCAATTTTATATAAAATTGCATAGTGGAGAACAATTTTAAATAAAAGTGCATAGTGGAGATCAATTTTATATAAAAGTGCATAGTGGAGATCAATTTTTATATAAAAATGCATAGTGGAGATCAATTTTATATAAAATTGCATAGTGGAGAACAATTTTATATAAAAGTGCATAGTGGAGATCAATTTTTATATAAAAATGCATAGTGGAGATCAATTTTATATAAAAGTGCACAGTGGAGATCAATTTTATATAAAAATGCACAGTGGATATCAATTTTATATAAAAATGCATAGTAAAGATCAATTTTATATAAAAGTGCATAGTGGAGATCAATTATTAGAAAAAGTGCATAGTGGAGATCAATTTTATATAAAATTGCATAGTGGAGAACAATTTTATATAAAAGTGCATAGTGGAGATCAATTTTTATATAAAAATGCATAGTGGAGATCAATTTTCTATAAAAGTGCATAGTGGAGATCAATTTTATATAAAAGAGCACAGTGGAGATCAATTTTATATAAAATTGCACAGTGGAGATCAATTTTATATAAAATTGCACAGTGGAGATCAATTTTATATAAAAGTGCACAGTGGAGATCAATTTTATATAAAATTGCATAGTGGAGATCAATTTTATATAAAAGTGCATAGTGAAGATCAATTTTATATAAAAGTGCATAGTGGAGATCAATTTTATATAAAAGTGCACAGTGGAGATCAATTTTATATAAAATTGCATAGTGGAGAACAATTTTATATAAAAGTGCATAGTGGAGATCAATTTTTATATAAAAATGCATAGTGGAGATCAATTTTATATAAAATTGCATAGTGGAGATCAATTTTATATAAAAGTGCATAGTGGAGATCAATTTTTATATAAAAATGCATAGTGGAGATCAATTTTATATAAAATTGCATAGTGGAGATCAATTTTATATAAAAGTGCATAGTGGAGATCAATTTTTATATAAAAATGCATAGTGGAGATCAATTTTATATAAAATTGCATAGTGGAGATCAATTTTATATAAAAGTGCATAGTGGAGATCAATTTTATATAAAAGTGCATAGTGGAGATCAATTTTATATAAAATTGCATAGTGGAGAACAATTTTATATAAAAGTGCATAGTGGAGAACAATTTTATATAAAAGTGCATAGTGGAGATCAATTTTATATAAAAGTGCATAGTGGAGATAAATTTTTATATAAAAATGCATAGTGGAGATCAATTTTATATAAAAGTGCATAGTGGAGATCAATTTTATATAAAATTGCATAGTGGAGAACAATTTTATATAAAAGTGCATAGTGGAGATCAATTTTATATAAAAGTGCATAGTGGAGATCAATTTTTATATAAAAATGCATAGTGGAGATCAATTTTATATAAAAGTGCATAGTGGAGATCAATTTTATATAAAAGTGCATAGTGGAGATCAATTTCATATAAAAGTGCATAGTGGAGATCAATTTTATATAAAAGTTCATAGTGGAGATCAAGTTTATATAAAAGTGCACAGTGGAGATCAATTTTATATAAAATTGCATAGTGGAGAACAATTTTATATAAAAGTGCATAGTGGAGATCAATTTTATATAAAAGTTCATAGTGGAGATCAATTTTATATAAAAGTGCACAGTGGAGATCAATTTTATATAAAATTGCATAGTGGAGAACAATTTTATATAAAAGTGCATAGTGGAGATCAATTTTTATATAAAAATGCATAGTGGAGATCAATTTTATATAAAAGTGCACAGTGGAGATCAATTTTATATAAAATTGCATAGTGGAGAACAATTTTATATAAAAGTGCATAGTGGAGATCAATTTTGTATAAAAGTTCATAGTGGAGATCAATTTTATATAAAAGTGCACAGTGGAAATCAATTTTATATAAAAGTGCACAGTGGAGATCAATTTTATATAAAAGTGCATAGTGGAGATCAATTTTATATAAAATTGCATAGTGGAGAACAATTTTAAATAAAAGTGCATAGTGGAGATCAATTTTATATAAAATTGCATAGTGGAGAACAATTTTAAATAAAAGTGCATAGTGGAGATCAATTTTATATAAAAGTGCATAGTGGAGATCAATTTTTATATAAAAATGCATAGTGGAGATCAATTTTATATAAAATTGCATAGTGGAGAACAATTTTATATAAAAGTGCATAGTGGAGATCAATTTTTATATAAAAATGCATAGTGGAGATCAATTTTATATAAAAGTGCACAGTGGAGATCAATTTTATATAAAAATGCACAGTGGATATCAATTTTATATAAAAATGCATAGTAAAGATCAATTTTATATAAAAGTGCATAGTGGAGATCAATTATTAGAAAAAGTGCATAGTGGAGATCAATTTTATATAAAATTGCATAGTGGAGAACAATTTTATATAAAAGTGCATAGTGGAGATCAATTTTTATATAAAAATGCATAGTGGAGATCAATTTTCTATAAAAGTGCATAGTGGAGATCAATTTTATATAAAAGAGCACAGTGGAGATCAATTTTATATAAAATTGCACAGTGGAGATCAATTTTATATAAAAGTGCACAGTGGAGATCAATTTTATATAAAATTGCATAGTGGAGATCAATTTTATATAAAAGTGCATAGTGAAGATCAATTTTATATAAAAGTGCATAGTGGAGATCAATTTTTATATAAAAATGCATAGTGGAGAACAATTTTATATAAAAGTGCATAGTGGAGATCAATTTTATATAAAAGTTCATAGTGGAGATCAATTTTATATAAAAGTGCACAGTGGAGATCAATTTTATATAAAAGTGCACTGTGGAGATCAATTTTATATAAAATTGCATAGTGGAGATCAATTTTATATAAAAGTGCATAGTGGAGATCAATTTTATATAAAAGTGCATAGTGGAGATCAATTTTTATATAAAAATGCATAGTGGAGAACAATTTTATATAAAAGTGCATAGTGGAGATCAATTTTATATAAAAGTTCATAGTGGAGATCAATTTTATATAAAAGTGCACAGTGGAGATCAATTTTATATAAAATTGCATAGTGGAGAACAATTTTATATAAAAGTGCATAGTGGAGATCAATTTTTATATAAAAATGCATAGTGGAGATCAATTTTATATAAAAGTGCACAGTGGAGATCAATTTTATATAAAATTGCATAGCGGAGAACAATTTTATATAAAAGTGCATAGTGGAGATCAATTTTTATATAAAAATGCATAGTGGAGAACAATTTTATATAAAAGTGCATAGTGGAGATCAATTTTATATAAAAGTTCATAGTGGAGATCAATTTTATATAAAAGTGCACAGTGGAGATCAATTTTATATAAAATTGCATACTGGAGAACAATTTTATATAAAAGTGCATAGTGGAGATCAATTTTTATATAAAAATGCATAGTGGAGATCAATTTTATATAAAGGTGCATAGTGGAGATCAATTTTATATAAAAGTGCATAGTGGAGATCAATTTTTATATAAAAATGCATAGTGGAGAACAATTTTATATAAAAGTGCATAGTGGAGATCAATTTTATATAAAAGTTCATAGTGGAGATCAATTTTATATAAAAGTGCACAGTGGAGATCAATTTTATATAAAATTGCATAGTGGAGAACAATTTAATATAAAAGTGCATAGTGGAGATCAATTTTTATATAAAAATGCATAGTGGAGATCAATTTTATATAAAAGTGCACAGTGGAGATCAATTTTATATAAAATTGCATAGTGGAGAACAATTTTATATAAAAGTGCATAGTGGAGATCAATTTTGTATAAAAGTTCATAGTGGAGATCAATTTTATATAAAAGTGCACAGTGGAAATCAATTTTATATAAAAGTGCACAGTGGAGATCAATTTTATATAAAATTGCATAGTGGAGAACAATTTTATATAAAAGTGCATAGTGGAGATCAATTTTGTGTAAAAGTTCATCGTGGAGATCAATTTTATATAAAAGTGCACAGTGGAAATCAATTTTATATAAAAGTGCACAGTGGAGATCAATTTTATATAAAATTGCATAGTGGAGAACAATTTTATATAAAAGTGCATAGTGGAGATCAATTTTTATATAAAAATGCATAGTGGAGATCAATTTTATATAAAATTGCATAGTGGAGAACAATTTTATATAAAAGTGCATAGTGGAGATCAATTTTATATAAAAATGCACAGTGGATATCAATTTTATATAAAAATGCATAGTAAAGATCAATTTTATATAAAAGTGCATAGTGGAGATCAATTATTAGAAAAAGTGCATAGTGGAGATCAATTTTATATAAAATTGCATAGTGAAGATCAATTTTATATAAAAGTGCATAGTGGAGATCAATTTTATATAAAAGTGCACAGTGGAGATCAATTTTATATAAAATTGCATAGTGGATCACAATTTTATATAAAAGTGCATAGTGGAGATCAATTTTTATATAAAAATGCATAGTGGAGATCAATTTTATATAAAAGTGCACAGTGGAGATCAATTTTATATAAAATTGCATAGTGGAGAACAATTTTATATAAAAGTGCATAGTGGAGATCAATTTTTATATAAAAATGCATAGTGGAGATCAATTTTATATAAAAGTGCACAGTGGAGATCAATTTTATATAAAATTGCATAGTGGAGAACAATTTTATATAAAAGTGCATAGTGGAGATCAATTTTGTATAAAAGTTCATAGTGGAGATCAATTTTATATAAAAGTGCACAGTGGAAATCAATTTTATATAAAAGTGCACAGTGGAGATCAATTTTATATAAAATTGCATAGTGGAGAACAATTTTATATAAAAGTGCATAGTGGAGATCAATTTTGTGTAAAAGTTCATCGTGGAGATCAATTTTATATAAAAGTGCACAGTGGAAATCAATTTTATATAAAAGTGCACAGTGGAGATCAATTTTATATAAAATTGCATAGTGGAGAACAATTTTATATAAAAGTGCATAGTGGAGATCAATTTTTATATAAAAATGCATAGTGGAGATCAATTTTATATAAAATTGCATAGTGGAGAACAATTTTATATAAAAGTGCATAGTGGAGATCAATTTTATAAAAAAATGCACAGTGGATATCAATTTTATATAAAAATGCATAGTAAAGATCAATTTTATATAAAAGTGCATAGTGGAGATCAATTATTAGAAAAAGTGCATAGTGGAGATCAATTTTATATAAAATTGCATAGTGAAGATCAATTTTATATAAAAGTGCATAGTGGAGATCAATTTTATATAAAAGTGCACAGTGGAGATCAATTTTATATAAAATTGCATAGTGGATCACAATTTTATATAAAAGTGCATAGTGGAGATCAATTTTTATATAAAAATGCATAGTGGAGATCAATTTTATATAAAAGTGCACAGTGGAGATCAATTTTATATAAAATTGCATAGTGGAGAACAATTTTATATAAAAGTGCATAGTGGAGATCAATTTTTATATAAAAATGCATAGTGGAGATCAATTTTATATAAAAGTGCACAGTGGAGATCAATTTTATATAAAATTGCATAGTGGAGAACAATTTTATATAAAAGTGCATAGTGGAGATCAATTTTGTATAAAAGTTCATAGTGGAGATCAATTTTATATAAAAGTGCACAGTGGAAATCAATTTTATATAAAAGTGCACAGTGGAGATCAATTTTATATAAAATTGCATAGTGGAGAACAATTTTATATAAAAGTGCATAGTGGAGATCAATTTTGTGTAAAAGTTCATCGTGGAGATCAATTTTATATAAAAGTGCACAGTGGAAATCAATTTTATATAAAAGTGCACAGTGGAGATCAATTTTATATAAAATTGCATAGTGGAGAAAAATTTTATATAAAAGTGCATAGTGGAGATCAATTTTTATATAAAAATGCATAGTGGAGATCAATTTTATATAAAATTGCATAGTGGAGAACAATTTTATATAAAAGTGCATAGTGGAGATCAATTTTATATAAAAATGCACAGTGGATATCAATTTTATATAAAAATGCATAGTAAAGATCAATTTTATATAAAAGTGCATAGTGGAGATCAATTATTAGAAAAAGTGCATAGTGGAGATCAATTTTATATAAAATTGCATAGTGGAGAACAATTTTATATAAAAGTGCATAGTGGAGATCAATTTTTATATAAAAATGCATAGTGGAGATCAATTTTCTATAAAAGTGCATAGTGGAGATCAATTTTATATAAAAGAGCACAGTGGAGATCAATTTTATATAAAATTGCACAGTGGAGATCAATTTTATATAAAAGTGCACAGTGGAGATCAATTTTATATAAAATTGCATAGTGGAGATCAATTTTATATAAAAGTGCATAGTGAAGATCAATTTTATATAAAAGTGCATAGTGGAGATCAATTTTATATAAAAGTGCACAGTGGAGATCAATTTTATATAAAATTGCATAGTGGATCACAATTTTATATAAAAGTGCATAGTGGAGATCAATTTTTATATAAAAATGCATAGTGGAGATCAATTTTATATAAAATTGCATAGTGGAGATCAATTTTATATAAAAGTGCATAGTGGAGATCAATTTTTATATAAAAATGCTTAGTGGAGATCAATTTTATATAAAATTGCATAGTGGAGATCAATTTTATATAAAAGTGCATAGTGGAGATCAATTTTTATATAAAAATGCATAGTGGAGATCAATTTTATATAAAATTGCATAGTGGAGATCAATTTTATATAAAAGTGCATAGTGGAGATCAATTTTATATAAAAGTGCATAGTGGAGATCAATTTTATATAAAATTGCATAGTGGAGAACAATTTTATATAAAAGTGCATAGTGGAGAACAATTTTATATAAAAGTGCATAGTGGAGATCAATTTTATATAAAAGTGCATAGTGGAGATAAATTTTTATATAAAAATGCATAGTGGAGATCAATTTTATATAAAAGTGCATAGTGGAGATCAATTTTATATAAAATTGCATAGTGGAGAACAATTTTATATAAAAGTGCATAGTGGAGATCAATTTTATATAAAAGTGCATAGTGGAGATCAATTTTTATATAAAAATGCATAGTGGAGATCAATTTTATATAAAAGTGCATAGTGGAGATCAATTTTATATAAAAGTGCATAGTGGAGATCAATTTCATATAAAAGTGCATAGTGGAGATCAATTTTATATAAAAGTTCATAGTGGAGATCAAGTTTATATAAAAGTGCACAGTGGAGATCAATTTTATATAAAATTGCATAGTGGAGAACAATTTTATATAAAAGTGCATAGTGGAGATCAATTTTTATATAAAAATGCATAGTGGAGATCAAGTTTATATAAAAGTGCACAGTGGAGATCAATTTTATATAAAATTGCATAGTTGAGAACAATTTTATATAAAAGTGCATAGTGGAGATCAATTTTTATATAAAAATGCATAGTGGAGATCAATTTTATATAAAAGTTCATAGTGGAGATCAATTTTATATAAAAGTGCACAGTGGAGATGAATTTTATATAAAAGTGCACAGTGGAGATCAATTTTATATAAAATTGCATAGTGGAGATCAATTTTATACAAAAGTGCATAGTGGAGATCAATTTTATATAAAAGTGCATAGTGGAGATCAATTTTATATAAAAGTGCACAGTGGAGATCAATTTTATATAAAATTGCATAGTGGAGAACAATTTTATATAAAAGTGCATAGTGGAGATCAATTTTTATATAAAAATGCATAGTGGAGAACAATTTTATATAAAAGTGCATAGTGGAGATCAATTTTTATATAATAATGCATAGTGGAGATCAATTTTATATAAAAGTACATAGTGGAGATCAATTTTATATAAAAGTGCATAGTGGAGATCAATTTTATATAAAAATGCACAGTGGATATCAATTTTATATAAAAATGCATAGTAAAGATCAATTTTATATAAAAGTGCATAGTGGAGATCAATTATTAGAAAAAGTGCATAGTGGAGATCAATTTTATATAAAATTGCATAGTGAAGATCAATTTTATATAAAAGTGCATAGTGGAGATCAATTTTATATAAAAGTGCACAGTGGAGATCAATTTTATATAAAATTGCATAGTGGATCACAATTTTATATAAAAGTGCATAGTGGAGATCAATTTTTATATAAAAATGCATAGTGGAGATCAATTTTATATAAAAGTGCACAGTGGAGATCAATTTTATATAAAATTGCATAGTGGAGAACAATTTTATATAAAAGTGCATAGTGGAGATCAATTTTTATATAAAAATGCATAGTGGAGATCAATTTTATATAAAAGTGCACAGTGGAGATCAATTTTATATAAAATTGCATAGTGGAGAACAATTTTATATAAAAGTGCATAGTGGAGATCAATTTTGTATAAAAGTTCATAGTGGAGATCAATTTTATATAAAAGTGCACAGTGGAAATCAATTTTATATAAAAGTGCACAGTGGAGATCAATTTTATATAAAATTGCATAGTGGAGAACAATTTTATATAAAAGTGCATAGTGGAGATCAATTTT
This sequence comes from Aquarana catesbeiana, assembly GCA_037953035.1. Classification (NCBI taxonomy): domain Eukaryota; kingdom Metazoa; phylum Chordata; class Amphibia; order Anura; family Ranidae; genus Aquarana; species Aquarana catesbeiana. The sequence continues at coordinate 5,943,176 of JBBHAA010000077.1, forward strand.
GTGTAAAAGTTCATCGTGGAGATCAATTTTATATAAAAGTGCACAGTGGAAATCAATTTTATATAAAAGTGCACAGTGGAGATCAATTTTATATAAAATTGCATAGTGGAGAAAAATTTTATATAAAAGTGCATAGTGGAGATCAATTTTTATATAAAAATGCATAGTGGAGATCAATTTTATATAAAATTGCATAGTGGAGAACAATTTTATATAAAAGTGCATAGTGGAGATCAATTTTATATAAAAATGCACAGTGGATATCAATTTTATATAAAAATGCATAGTAAAGATCAATTTTATATAAAAGTGCATAGTGGAGATCAATTATTAGAAAAAGTGCATAGTGGAGATCAATTTTATATAAAATTGCATAGTGGAGAACAATTTTATATAAAAGTGCATAGTGGAGATCAATTTTTATATAAAAATGCATAGTGGAGATCAATTTTCTATAAAAGTGCATAGTGGAGATCAATTTTATATAAAAGAGCACAGTGGAGATCAATTTTATATAAAATTGCACAGTGGAGATCAATTTTATATAAAAGTGCACAGTGGAGATCAATTTTATATAAAATTGCATAGTGGAGATCAATTTTATATAAAAGTGCATAGTGAAGATCAATTTTATATAAAAGTGCATAGTGGAGATCAATTTTATATAAAAGTGCACAGTGGAGATCAATTTTATATAAAATTGCATAGTGGATCACAATTTTATATAAAAGTGCATAGTGGAGATCAATTTTTATATAAAAATGCATAGTGGAGATCAATTTTATATAAAATTGCATAGTGGAGATCAATTTTATATAAAAGTGCATAGTGGAGATCAATTTTTATATAAAAATGCATAGTGGAGATCAATTTTATATAAAATTGCATAGTGGAGATCAATTTTATATAAAAGTGCATAGTGGAGATCAATTTTTATATAAAAATGCATAGTGGAGATCAATTTTATATAAAATTGCATAGTGGAGATCAATTTTATATAAAAGTGCATAGTGGAGATCAATTTTATATAAAAGTGCATAGTGGAGATCAATTTTATATAAAATTGCATAGTGGAGAACAATTTTATATAAAAGTGCATAGTGGAGAACAATTTTATATAAAAGTGCATAGTGGAGATCAATTTTATATAAAAGTGCATAGTGGAGATAAATTTTTATATAAAAATGCATAGTGGAGATCAATTTTATATAAAAGTGCATAGTGGAGATCAATTTTATATAAAATTGCATAGTGGAGAACAATTTTATATAAAAGTGCATAGTGGAGATCAATTTTATATAAAAGTGCATAGTGGAGATCAATTTTTATATAAAAATGCATAGTGGAGATCAATTTTATATAAAAGTGCATAGTGGAGATCAATTTTATATAAAAGTGCATAGTGGAGATCAATTTCATATAAAAGTGCATAGTGGAGATCAATTTTATATAAAAGTTCATAGTGGAGATCAAGTTTATATAAAAGTGCACAGTGGAGATCAATTTTATATAAAATTGCATAGTGGAGAACAATTTTATATAAAAGTGCATAGTGGAGATCAATTTTTATATAAAAATGCATAGTGGAGATCAAGTTTATATAAAAGTGCACAGTGGAGATCAATTTTATATAAAATTGCATAGTTGAGAACAATTTTATATAAAAGTGCATAGTGGAGATCAATTTTTATATAAAAATGCATAGTGGAGATCAATTTTATATAAAAGTTCATAGTGGAGATCAATTTTATATAAAAGTGCACAGTGGAGATGAATTTTATATAAAAGTGCACAGTGGAGATCAATTTTATATAAAATTGCATAGTGGAGATCAATTTTATACAAAAGTGCATAGTGGAGATCAATTTTATATAAAAGTGCATAGTGGAGATCAATTTTATATAAAAGTGCACAGTGGAGATCAATTTTATATAAAATTGCATAGTGGAGAACAATTTTATATAAAAGTGCATAGTGGAGATCAATTTTTATATAAAAATGCATAGTGGAGAACAATTTTATATAAAAGTGCATAGTGGAGATCAATTTTTATATAATAATGCATAGTGGAGATCAATTTTATATAAAAGTACATAGTGGAGATCAATTTTATATAAAAGTGCACAGTGGAGATCAATTTTATATAAAAGTTCATAGTGGAGATCAATTTTATATAAAAGTGCACAGTGGAAATCAATTTTATATAAAAGTGCACAGTGGAGATCAATTTTATATATAATTGCATAGTGGAGATCCATTTTATATAAAAGTGCACAGTGTAGATCAATTTTATATAAAAGTGCATAGTGGAGATCAATTTTATATAAAAGTGCACAGTGGAGATCAATTTTATATAAAATTGCATAGTGGAGAACAATTTTATATAAAAGTTCATAGTGGAGATTAATTTTATATAAAAGTGCATAGTGGAGATCAATTTTATATAAAATTGCATAGTGGAGAACAATTTTATATAAAAGTTCATAGTGGAGATCAATTTTATATAAAAGTGCACAGTGGAGATCAATTTTATATAAAATTGCATAGTGGAGATCAATTTTATATAAAAGTGCATAGTGGAGATCAATTTTTATATAAAAATGCATAGTGGAGAACAATTTTATATAAAAATGCATAGTGGAGATCAATTTTATATAAAAGTTCATAGTGGAGATCAATTTTATATAAAAGTTCATAGTGGAGATCAAGTTTATATAAAAGTGCACAGTGGAGATCAATTTTATATAAAATTGCATAGTGGAGAACAATTTTATATAAAAGTGCATAGTGGAGATCAATTTTTATATAAAAATGCATAGTGGAGATCAAGTTTATATAAAAGTGCACAGTGGAGATCAATTTTATATAAAATTGCATAGTGGAGAACAATTTTATATAAAAGTGCATAGTGGAGATCAATTTTTATATAAAAATGCATAGTGGAGATCAATTTTATATAAAAGTTCATAGTGGAGATCAATTTTATATAAAAGTGCACAGTGGAGATGAATTTTATATAAAAGTGCACAGTGGAGATCAATTTTATATAAAATTGCATAGTGGAGATCAATTTTATATAAAAGTGCATAGTGGAGATCAATTTTATATAAAAGTGCATAGTGGAGATCAATTTTATATAAAAGTGCACAGTGGAGATCAATTTTATATAAAATTGCATAGTGGAGAACAATTTTATATAAAAGTGCATAGTGGAGATCAATTTTTATATAAAAATGCATAGTGGAGAACAATTTTATATAAAAGTGCATAGAGGAGATCAATTTTTATATAAAAATGCATAGTGGAGATCAATTTTATATAAAAGTGCATAGTGGAGATCAATTTTATATAAAAGTGCACAGTGGAGATCAATTTTATATAAAAGTTCATAGTGGAGATCAATTTTATATAAAAGTGCACAGTGGAGATCAATTTTATATAAAAGTGCACAGTGTAGATCAATTTTATATAAAAGTGCATAGTGGAGATCAATTTTATAGAAAAGTGCACAGTGGAGATCAATTTTATATAAAATTGCATAGTGGAGAACAATTTTATATAAAAGTTCATAGTGGAGATTATTTTTATATAAAAGTGCATAGTGGAGATCAATTTTATATAAAATTGCATAGTGGAGAACAATTTTATATAAAAGTTCATAGTGGAGATCAATTTTATATAAAAGTGCACAGTGGAGATCAATTTTATATAAAATTGCATAGTGGAGATCAATTTTATATAAAAGTGCATAGTGGAGATCAATTTTTATATAAAAATGCATAGTGGAGAACAATTTTATATAAAAGTGCATAGTGGAGATCAATTTTATATAAAAGTTCATAGTGGAGATCAATTTTATATAAAAGTGCACAGTGGAGATCAATTTTATATAAAAGTGCACAGTGGAGATCAATTTTATATAAAATTGCATAGTGGAGATCAATTTTATATAAAAGTGCATAGTGGAGATCAATTTTATATAAAAGTGCATAGTGGAGATCAATTTTTATATAAAAATGCATAGTGGAGAACAATTTTATATAAAAGTGCATAGTGGAGATCAATTTTATATAAAAGTTCATAGTGGAGATCAATTTTATATAAAAGTGCACAGTGGAGATCAATTTTATATAAAATTGCATAGTGGAGATCAATTTTATATAAAAGTGCATAGTGGAGATCAATTTTATATAAAAGTGCATAGTGGAGATCAATTTTATATAAAATTGCATAGTGGAGAACAATTTTATATAAAAGTGCATAGTGGAGATCAATTTTATATAAAAGTGCATAGTGGAGATCAATTTTTATAAAAAATGCATAGTGGAGATCAATTTTATATAAAAGTGCATAGTGGAGATCAATTTTATATAAAAGTGCATAGTGGAGATCAATTTCATATAAAAGTGCATAGTGGAGATCAATTTTATATAAAAGTTCATAGTGGAGATCAAGTTTATATAAAAGTGCACAGTGGAGATCAATTTTATATAAAATTGCATAGTGGAGAACAATTTTATATAAAAGTGCATAGTGGAGATCAATTTTTATATAAAAATGCATAGTGGAGATCAAGTTTATATAAAAGTGCACAGTGGAGATCAATTTTATATAAAATTGCATAGTTGAGAACAATTTTATATAAAAGTGCATAGTGGAGATCAATTTTTATATAAAAATGCATAGTGGAGATCAATTTTATATAAAAGTTCATAGTGGAGATCAATTTTATATAAAAGTGCACAGTGGAGATGAATTTTATATAAAAGTGCACAGTGGAGATCAATTTTATATAAAATTGCATAGTGGAGATCAATTTTATACAAAAGTGCATAGTGGAGATCAATTTTATATAAAAGTGCATAGTGGAGATCAATTTTATATAAAAGTGCACAGTGGAGATCAATTTTATATAAAATTGCATAGTGGAGAACAATTTTATATAAAAGTGCATAGTGGAGATCAATTTTTATATAAAAATGCATAGTGGAGAACAATTTTATATAAAAGTGCATAGTGGAGATCAATTTTTATATAAAAATCCATAGTGGAGATCAATTTTATATAAAAGTACATAGTGGAGATCAATTTTATATAAAAGTGCACAGTGGAGATCAATTTTATATAAAAGTGCACAGTGGAGATCAATTTTATATAAAAGTGCACAGTGGAGATCAATTTTATATATAATTGCATAGTGGAGATCCATTTTATATAAAAGTGCACAGTGTAGATCAATTTTATATAAAAGTGCATAGTGGAGATCAATTTTATATAAAAGTGCACAGTGGAGATCAATTTTATATAAAATTGCATAGTGGAGAACAATTTTATATAAAAGTTCATAGTGGAGATTAATTTTATATAAAAGTGCATAGTGGAGATCAATTTTATATAAAATTGCATAGTGGAGATCAATTTTATATAAAAGTGCACAGTGGAGATCAATTTTATTTAAAATTGCATAGTGGAGAACAACTTTATATAAAAGTGCATAGTGGAGATCAATTTTTATATAAAAATGCATAGTGGAGAACAATTTTATATAAAAGTGCATAGAGGAGATCAATTTTTATATAAAAATGCATAGTGGAGATCAATTTTATATAAAAGTGCATAGTGGAGATCAATTTTATATAAAAGTGCACAGTGGAGATCAATTTTATATAAAAGTTCATAGTGGAGATCAATTTTATATAAAAGTGCACAGTGGAGTTCAATTTTATATAAAAGTGCACAGTGTAGATCAATTTTATATAAAAGTGCATAGTGGAGATCAATTTTATAGAAAAGTGCACAGTGGAGATCAATTTTATATAAAATTGCATAGTGGAGAACAATTTTATATAAAAGTTCATAGTGGAGATTAATTTTATATAAAAGTGCATAGTGGAGATCAATTTTATATAAAATTGCATAGTGGAGAACAATTTTATATAAAAGTTCATAGTGGAGATCAATTTTATATAAAAGTGCACAGTGGAGATCAATTTTATATAAAATTGCATAGTGGAGATCAATTTTATATAAAAGTGCATAGTGGAGATCAATTTTTATATAAAAATGCATAGTGGAGAACAATTTTATATAAAAGTGCATAGTGGAGATCAATTTTATATAAAAGTGCATAGTGGAGATCAATTTTTATATAAAAATGCATAGTGGAGAACAATTTTATATAAAAGTGCATAGTGGAGATCAATTTTATATAAAAGTTCATAGTGGAGATCAATTTTATATAAAAGTGCACAGTGGAGATCAATTTTATATAAAATTGCATAGTGGAGAACAATTTTATATAAAAGTGCATAGTGGAGATCAATTTTTATATAAAAATGCATAGTGGAGATCAATTTTATATAAAAGTGCACAGTGGAGATAAATTTTATATAAAATTGCATAGTGGAGAAAAATTTTATATAAAAGTGCATAGTGGAGATCAATTTTGTATAAAAGTTCATAGTGGAGATCAATTTTATATAAAAGTGCACAGTGGAAATCAATTTTATATAAAAGTGCACAGTGGAGATCAATTTTATATAAAATTGCATAGTGGAGAACAATTTTATATAAAAGTGCATAGTGGAGATCAATTTTGTATAAAAGTTCATAGTGGAGATCAATTTTATATAAAAGTGCACAGTGGAAATCAATTTTATATAAAAGTGCACAGTGGAGATCAATTTTATATAAAATTGCATAGTGGAGAACAATTTTATATAAAACTGCATAGTGGAGATCAATTTTTATATAAAAATGCATAGTGGAGATCAATTTTTATATAAAAATGCATAGTGGAGATCAATTTTATATAAAATTGCATAGTGGAGAACAATTTTATATAAAAGTGCATAGTGGAGATCAATTTTTATATAAAAATGCATAGTGGAGATCAATTTTATATAAAAATGCTCAGTGGATATCAATTCTATATAAAAATGCATAGTGAAGATCAATTTTATATAAAAGTGCATAGTGGAGATCAATTATTAGAAAAAGTGCATAGTGGAGATCAATTTTATATAAAATTGCATAGTGGAGAACAATTTTATATAAAAGTGCATAGTGGAGATTAATTTTTATATAAAAATGCATAGTGGAGATCAATTTTATATAAAAGTGCATAGTGGAGATCAATTTTATATAAAAGAGCACAGTGGAGATCAATTTTATATAAAAGTTCATAGTGGAGATCAATTTTATATAAAAGTGCACAGTGGAGATCAATTTTATATAAAATTGCATAGTGGAGATCAATTTTATATAAAAGTGCATAGTGGAGATCAATTTTTATATAAAAATGCATAGTGGAGAACAATTTTATATAAAAGTGCATAGTGGAGATCAATTTTATATAAAAGTTCATAGTGGAGATCAATTTTATATAAAAGTGCACAGTGGAGATCAATTTTATATAAAAGTGCACAGTGGAGATCAATTTTATATAAAAGTGCATAGTGGAGATCAATTTTTATATAAAAATGCATAGTGGAGAACAATTTTATATAAAAGTGCATAGTGGAGATCAATTTTATATAAAAGTTCATAGTGGAGATCAATTTTATATAAAAGTGCACAGTGGAGATCAATTTTATATAAAAGTGCATAGTGGAGATCAATTTTATATAAAAGTGCATAGTGGAGATCAATTTTTATATAAAAATGCATAGTGGAGAACAATTTTATATAAAAGTGCATAGTGGAGATCAATTTTATATAAAAGTTCATAGTGGAGATCAATTTTATATAAAAGTGCACAGTGGAGATCAATTTTATATAAAATTGCATAGTGGAGAACAATTTTATATAAAAGTGCATAGTGGAGATCAATTTTTATATAAAAATGCATAGTGGAGATCAATTTTATATAAAAGTGCACAGTGGAGATCAATTTTATATAAAATTGCATAGTGGAGAACAATTTTATATAAAAGTGCATAGTGGAGATCAATTTTGTATAAAAGTTCATAGTGGAGATCAATTTTATATAAAAGTGCACAGTGGAAATCAATTTTATATAAAAGTGCACAGTGGAGATCAATTTTATATAAAATTGCATAGTGGAGAACAATTTTATATAAAAGTGCATAGTGGAGATCAATTTTGTATAAAAGTTCATAGTGGAGATCAATTTTATATAAAAGTGCACAGTGGAAATCAATTTTATATAAAAGTGCACAGTGGAGATCAATTTTATATAAAATTGCATAGTGGAGAACAATTTTATATAAAACTGCATAGTGGAGATCAATTTTTATATAAAAATGCATAGTGGCGATCAATTTTATATAAAATTGCATAGTGGAGAACAATTTTATATAAAAGTGCATAGTGGAGATCAATTTTTATATAAAAATGCATAGTGGAGATCAATTTTATATAAAAGTGCACAGTGGAGATCAATTTTATATAAAAATGCACAGTGGATATCAATTTTATATAAAAATGCATAGTGAAGATCAATTTTATATAAAAGTGCATAGTGGAGATCAATTATTAGAAAAAGTGCATAGTGGAGATCAATTTTATATAAAATTGCATAGTGGAGAACAATTTTATATAAAAGTGCATAGTGGAGATTAATTTTTATATAAAAATGCATAGTGGAGATCAATTTTATATAAAAGTGCATAGTGGAGATCAATTTTATATAAAAGAGCACAGTGGAGATCAATTTTATATAAAATTGCACAGTGGAGATCAATTTTATATAAAAGTGCATAGTGGAGATCAATTTTATATAAAAGTGCATAGTGGAGATCAATTTTATATAAAAGTTCATAGTGGAGATCAATTTTATATAAAAGTGCACAGTGGAGATCAATTTTATATAAAAGTGCACAGTGGAGATCAATTTTATATAAAATTGCATAGTGGAGATCAATTTAATATAAAAGTGCATAGTGGAGATCAATTTTATATAAAAGTGCATAGTGGAGATCAATTTTTATATAAAAAAGCATAGTGGAGAACAATTTTATATAAAAGTGCATAGTGGAGATCAATTTTATATAAAAGTTCATAGTGGAGATCAATTTTATATAAAAGTGCACAGTGGAGATCAATTTTATATAAAATTGCATAGTGGAGAACAATTTTATATAAAAGTGCATAGTGGAGATCAATTTTTATATAAAAATGCATAGTGGAGATCAATTTTATATAAAAGTGCACAGTGGAGATCAATTTTATATAAAAGTGCACAGTGGAGATCAATTTTATATAAAATTGCATAGTGGAGATCAATTTTATATAAAAGTGCATAGTGGAGATCAATTTTTATATAAAAATGCATAGTGGAGATCAATTTTATATAAAAGTGCACAGTGGAGATCAATTTTATATAAAAATGCACAGTGGATATCAATTTTATATAAAAATGCATAGTGAAGATCAATTTTTATATAAAAGTGCATAGTGGAGATCAATTATTAGAAAAAGTGCATAGTGGAGATCAATTTTCTATAAAAGTGCATAGTGGAGATCAATTTTATATAAAAGAGCACAGTGGAGATGAATTTTATATAAAATTGCACAGTGGAGATCAATTTTATATAAAAGTGCACAGTGGAGATCAATTTTATATAAAATTGCATAGTGGAGATCAATTTTATATAAAAGTGCATAGTGAAGATCAATTTTATATAAAAGTGCATAGTGGAGATCAATTTTATATAAAAGTGCATAGTGGAGATCAATTTTATATAAAAGTGCATAGTGGAGATCAATTTCATATAAAAGTGCATAGTGGAGATCAATTTTATATAAAAGTTCATAGTGGAGATCAAGTTTATATAAAAGTGCACAGTGGAGATCAATTTTATATAAAATTGCATAGTGGAGAACAATTTTATATAAAAGTGCATAGTGGAGATCAATTTTTATATAAAAATGCATAGTGGAGATCAAGTTTATATAAAAGTGCACAGTGGAGATCAATTTTATATAAAATTGCATAGTTGAGAACAATTTTATATAAAAGTGCATAGTGGAGATCAATTTTTATATAAAAATGCATAGTGGAGATCAATTTTATATAAAAGTTCATAGTGGAGATCAATTTTATATAAAAGTGCACAGTGGAGATGAATTTTATATAAAAGTGCACAGTGGAGATCAATTTTATATAAAATTGCATAGTGGAGATCAATTTTATACAAAAGTGCATATTGGAGATCAATTTTATATAAAAGTGCATAGTGGAGATCAATTTTATATAAAAGTGCACAGTGGAGATCAATTTTATATAAAATTGCATAGTGGAGAACAATTTTATATAAAAGTGCATAGTGGAGATCAATTTTTATATAAAAATGCATAGTGGAGAACAATTTTATATAAAAGTGCATAGTGGAGATCAATTTTTATATAATAATGCATAGTGGAGATCAATTTTATATAAAAGTTCATAGTGGAGATCAATTTTATATAAAAGTGCACAGTGGAGATCAATTTTATATAAAAGTGCACAGTGGAGATCAATTTTATATATAATTGCATAGTGGAGATCCATTTTATATAAAAGTGCACAGTGTAGATCAATTTTATATAAAAGTGCATAGTGGAGATCAATTTTATATAAAAGTGCACAGTGGAGATCAATTTTATATAAAATTGCATAGTGGAGAACAATTTTATATAAAAGTTCATAGTGGAGATTAATTTTATATAAAAGTGCATAGTGGAGATCAATTTTATATAAAATTGCATAGTGGAGAACAATTTTATATAAAAGTTCATAGTGGAGATCAATTTTATATAAAAGTGCACAGTGGAAATCAATTTTATATAAAAGTGCATAGTGGAGATCAATTTCATATAAAAGTGCATAGTGGAGATCAATTTTATATAAAAGTTCATAGTGGAGATCAAGTTTATATAAAAGTGCACAGTGGAGATCAATTTTATATAAAATTGCATAGTGGAGAACAATTTTATATAAAACTGCATAGTGGAGATCAATTTTTATATAAAAATGCATAGTGGCGATCAATTTTATATAAAATTGCATGGTGGAGAACAATTTTATATAAAAGTGCATAGTGGAGATCAATTTTTATATAAAAATGCATAGTGGAGATCAATTTTATATAAAAGTGCACAGTGGAGATCAATTTTATATAAAAATGCACAGTGGATATCAATTTTATATAAAAATGCATAGTGAAGATCAATTTTATATAAAAGTGCATAGTGGAGATCAATTATTAGAAAAAGTGCATAGTGGAGATCAATTTTATATAAAATTGCATAGTGGAGAACAATTTTATATAAAAGTGCATAGTGGAGATTAATTTTTATATAAAAATGCATAGTGGAGATCAATTTTATATAAAAGTGCATAGTGGAGATCAATTTTATATAAAAGAGCACAGTGGAGATCAATTTTATATAAAATTGCACAGTGGAGATCAATTTTATATAAAAGTGCATAGTGGAGATCAATTTTATATAAAAGTGCATAGTGGAGATCAATTTTATATAAAAGTTCATAGTGGAGATCAATTTTATATAAAAGTGCACAGTGGAGATCAATTTTATATAAAAGTGCACAGTGGAGATCAATTTTATATAAAATTGCATAGTGGAGATCAATTTAATATAAAAGTGCATAGTGGAGATCAATTTTATATAAAAGTGCATAGTGGAGATCAATTTTTATATAAAAAAGCATAGTGGAGAACAATTTTATATAAAAGTGCATAGTGGAGATCAATTTTATATAAAAGTTCATAGTGGAGATCAATTTTATATAAAAGTGCACAGTGGAGATCAATTTTATATAAAATTGCATAGTGGAGAACAATTTTATATAAAAGTGCATAGTGGAGATCAATTTTTATATAAAAATGCATAGTGGAGATCAATTTTATATAAAAGTGCACAGTGGAGATCAATTTTATATAAAATTGCATAGTGGAGAACAATTTTATATAAAAGTGCACAGTGGAGATCAATTTTATATAAAAGTGCACAGTGGAGATCAATTTTATATAAAATTGCATAGTGGAGATCAATTTTATATAAAAGTGCATAGTGGAGATCAATTTTTATATAAAAATGCATAGTGGAGATCAATTTTATATAAAAGTGCACAGTGGAGATCAATTTTATATAAAAATGCACAGTGGATATCAATTTTATATAAAAATGCATAGTGAAGATCAATTTTATATAAAAGTGCATAGTGGAGATCAATTATTAGAAAAAGTGCATAGTGGAGATCAATTTTATATAAAATTGCATAGTGGAGAACAATTTTATATAAAAGTGCATAGTGGAGATCAATTTTTATATAAAAATGCATAGTGGAGATCAATTTTCTATAAAAGTGCATAGTGGAGATCAATTTTATATAAAAGAGCACAGTGGAGATGAATTTTATATAAAATTGCACAGTGGAGATCAATTTTATATAAAAGTGCACAGTGGAGATCAATTTTATATAAAATTGCATAGTGGAGATCAATTTTATATAAAAGTGCATAGTGAAGATCAATTTTATATAAAAGTGCATAGTGGAGATCAATTTTATATAAAAGTGCATAGTGGAGATCAATTTTATATAAAAGTGCATAGTGGAGATCAATTTCATATAAAAGTGCATAGTGGAGATCAATTTTATATAAAAGTTCATAGTGGAGATCAAGTTTATATAAAAGTTCACAGTGGAGATCAATTTCATATAAAATTGCATAGTGGAGAACAATTTTATATAAAAGTGCATAGTGGAGATCAATTTTTATATAAAAATGCATAGTGGAGATCAAGTTTATATAAAAGTGCACAGTGGAGATCAATTTTATATAAAATTGCATAGTTGAGAACAATTTTATATAAAAGTGCATAGTGGAGATCAATTTTTATATAAAAATGCATAGTGGAGATCAATTTTATATAAAAGTTCATAGTGGAGATCAATTTTATATAAAAGTGCACAGTGGAGATGAATTTTATATAAAAGTGCACAGTGGAGATCAATTTTATATAAAATTGCATAGTGGAGATCAATTTTATACAAAAGTGCATAGTGGAGATCAATTTTATATAAAAGTGCATAGTGGAGATCAATTTTATATAAAAGTGCACAGTGGAGATCAATTTTATATAAAATTGCATAGTGGAGAACAATTTTATATAAAAGTGCATAGTGGAGATCAATTTTTATATAAAAATGCATAGTGGAGAACAATTTTATATAAAAGTGCATAGTGGAGATCAATTTTTATATAATAATGCATAGTGGAGATCAATTTTATATAAAAGTACATAGTGGAGATCAATTTTATAGAAAAGTGCACAGTGGAGATCAATTTTATATAAAATTGCATAGTGGAGAACAATTTTATATAAAAGTTCATAGTGGAGATTATTTTTATATAAAAGTGCATAGTGGAGATCAATTTTATATAAAATTGCATAGTGGAGAACAATTTTATATAAAAGTTCATAGTGGAGATCAATTTTATATAAAAGTGCACAGTGGAGATCAATTTTATATAAAATTGCATAGTGGAGATCAATTTTATATAAAAGTGCATAGTGGAGATCAATTTTTATATAAAAATGCATAGTGGAGAACAATTTTATATAAAAGTGCATAGTGGAGATCAATTTTATATAAAAGTTCATAGTGGAGATCAATTTTATATAAAAGTGCACAGTGGAGATCAATTTTATATAAAAGTGCACAGTGGAGATCAATTTTATATAAAATTGCATAGTGGAGATCAATTTTATAAAAAAGTGCATAGTGGAGATCAATTTTATATAAAAGTGCATAGTGGAGATCAATTTTTATATAAAAATGCATAGTGGAGAACAATTTTATATAAAAGTGCATAGTGGAGATCAATTTTATATAAAAGTTCATAGTGGAGATCAATTTTATATAAAAGTGCACAGTGGAGATCAATTTTATATAAAATTGCATAGTGGAGAACAATTTTATATAAAAGTGCATAGTGGAGATCAATTTTTATATAAAAATGCATAGTGGAGATCAATTTTATATAAAAGTGCACAGTGGAGATAAATTTTATATAAAATTGCATAGTGGAGAACAATTTTATATAAAAGTGCATAGTGGAGATCAATTTTGTATAAAAGTTCATAGTGGAGATCAATTTTATTTAAAAGTGCACAGTGGAAATCAATTTTATATAAAAGTGCACAGTGGAGATCAATTTTATATAAAATTGCATAGTGGAGAACAATTTTATATAAAAGTGCATAGTGGAGATCAATTTTGTATAAAAGTTCATAGTGGAGATCAATTTTATATAAAAGTGCACAGTGGAAATCAATTTTATATAAAAGTGCACAGTGGAGATCAATTTTATATAAAATTGCATAGTGGAGAACAATTTTATATAAAAGTGCATAGTGGAGATCAATTTTTATATAAAAATGCATAGTGGAGATCAATTTTAAATAAAAGTGCATAGTGGAGATCAATTTTATATAAAAGAGCACAGTGGAGATCAATTTTATATAAAATTGCACAGTGGAGATCAATTTTATATAAAAGTGCATAGTGGAGATCAATTTTTATATAAAAATGCATAGTGGAGATCAATTTTATATAAAATTGCATAGTGGAGATCAATTTTATATAAAAGTGCATAGTGGAGATCAATTTTTATATAAAAATGCATAGTGGAGATCAATTTCATATAAAAGTGCATAGTGGAGATCAATTTTATATAAAAGTTCATAGTGGAGATCAAGTTTATATAAAAGTGCACAGTGGAGATCAATTTTATATAAAATTGCATAGTGGAGAACAATTTTATATAAAAGTGCATAGTGGAGATCAATTTTTATATACAAATGCATAGTGGAGATCAAGTTTATATAAAAGTGCACAGTGGAGATCAATTTTATATAAAATTGCATAGTGGAGAACAATTTTATATAAAAGTGCATAGTGGAGATCAATTTTTATATAAAAATGCATAGTGGAGATCAATTTTATATAAAAGTTCATAGTGAAGATCAATTTTATATAAAAGTGCACAGTGGAGATCAATTTTATATAAAAGTGCACAGTGGAGATCAATTTTATATAAAATTGCATAGTGGAGATCAATTTTATATAAAAGTGCATAGTGGAGATCAATTTTATATAAAAGTGCATAGTGGAGATCAATTTTTATATAAAAATGCATAGTGGAGAACAATTTTATATAAAAGTGCATAGTGGAGATCAATTTTATATAAAAGTTCATAGTGGAGATCAATTTTATATAAAAGTGCACAGTGGAGATCAATTTTATATAAAATTGCATAGTGGAGAACAATTTTATATAAAAGTGCATAGTGGAGATCAATTTTTATATAAAAATGCATAGTGGAGATCAATTTTATATAAAAGTGCACAGTGGAGATCAATTTTATATAAAATTGCATAGTGGAGAACAATTTTATATAAAAGTGCATAGTGGAGATCAATTTTGTATAAAAGTTCATAGTGGAGATCAATTTTATATAAAAGTGCACAGTGGAAATCAATTTTATATAAAAGTGCACAGTGGAGATCAATTTTATATAAAATTGCATAGTGGAGAACAATTTTATATAAAAGTGCATAGTGGAGATCAATTTTGTATAAAAGTTCATAGTGGAGATCAATTTTATATAAAAGTGCACAGTGGAAATCAATTTTATATAAAAATGCACAGTGGAGATCAATTTTATATAAAATTGCATAGTGGAGAACAATTTTATATAAAAGTGCATAGTGGAGATCAATTTTTATATAAAAATGCATAGTGGAGATCAATTTTATATAAAATTGCATAGTGGAGAACAATTTTATATAAAAGTGCATAGTGGAGATCAATTTTTATATAAAAATGCATAGTGGAGATCAATTTTATATAAAAGTGCACAGTGGAGATCAATTTTATATAAAAATGCACAGTGGATATCAATTTTGTATAAAAATGCATAGTGAAGATCAATTTTATATAAAAGTGCATAGTGGAGATCAATTATTAGAAAAAGTGCATAGTGGAGATCAATTTTATATAAAATTGCATAGTGGAGAACAATTTTATATAAAAGTGCATAGTGGAGATCAATTTTTATATAAAAATGCATAGTGGAGATCAATTTTATATAAAAGTGCATAGTGGAGATCAATTTTATATAAAAGAGCACAGTGGAGATCAATTTTATATAAAATTGCACAGTGGAGATCAATTTTATATAAAAGTGCACAGTGGAGATCAATTTTATATAAAAGTGCATAGTGGAGATCAATTTTATATAAAAGTGCATAGTGAAGATCAATTTTATATAAAAGTGCATAGTGGAGATCAGTTTTATATAAAAGTGCACAGTGGAGATCAATTTTATATAAAATTGCATAGTGGAGAACAATTTTATATAAAAGTGCATAGTGGAGATCAATTTTTATATAAAAATGCATAGTGGAGATCAATTTTATATAAAATTGCATAGTGGAGATCAATTTTATATAAAAGTGCATAGTGGAGATCAATTTTTATATAAAAATGCATAGTGGAGATCAATTTCATATAAAAGTGCATAGTGGAGATCAATTTTATATAAAAGGTCATAGTGGAGATCAAGTTTATATAAAAGTGCACAGTGGAGATCAATTTTATATAAAATTGCATAGTGGAGAACAATTTTATATAAAAGTGCATAGTGGAGATCAATTTTTATATACAAATGCATAGTGGAGATCAAGTTTATATAAAAGTGCACAGTGGAGATCAATTTTATATAAAATTGCATAGTGGAGAACAATTTTATATAAAAGTGCATAGTGGAGATCAATTTTTATATAAAAATGCATAGTGGAGATCAATTTTATATAAAAGTTCATAGTGGAGATCAATTTTATATAAAAGTGCACAGTGGAGATGAATTTTATATAAAAGTGCACAGTGGAGATCAATTTTATATAAAATTGCATAGTGGAGATCAATTTTATATAAAAGTGCATAGTGGAGATCAATTTTATATAAAAGTGCATAGTGGAGATCAATTTTATATAAAAGTGCACAGTGGAGATCAATTTTATATAAAATTGCATAGTGGAGAACAATTTTATATAAAAGTGCATAGTGGAGATCAATTTTTATATAAAAATGCATAGTGGAGAACAATTTTATATAAAAGTGCATAGTGGAGATCAATTTTTATATAAAAATGCATAGTGGAGATCAATTTTATATAAAAGTGCATAGTGGAGATCAATTTTATATAAAAGTGCACAGTGGAGATCAATTTTTTATAAAAGTTCATAGTGGAGATCAATTTTATATAAAAGTGCACAGTGGAGATCAATTTTATATAAAAGTGCACAGTGGAGATCAATTTTATATATAATTGCATAGTGGAGATCCATTTTATATAAAAGTTCATAGTGGAGATTAATTTTATATAAAAGTGCATAGTGGAGATCAATTTTATATAAAATTGCATAGTGGAGAACAATTTTATATAAAAGTTCATAGTGGAGATCAATTTTATATAAAAGTGCACAGTGGAGATCAATTTTATATAAAATTGCATAGCGGAGATCAATTTTATATAAAAATGCATAGTGGAGATCAATTTTTATATAAAAATGCATAGTGGAGAACAATTTTATATAAAAATGCATAGTGTAGATCAATTTTATATAAAAGTGCATAGTGGAGATCAATTTTATATAAAAGTGCACAGTGGAGATCAATTTTATATAAAAGTGCACAGTGGAGATCAATTTTATATAAAATTGCATAGTGGAGATCAATTTTATATAAAAGTGCATAGTGGAGATCAATTTTATATAAAAGTGCATAGTGGAGATCAATTTTTATATAAAAATGCATAGTGGAGAACAATTTTATATAAAAGTGCATATTGGAGATCAATTTTATATAAAAGTTCATAGTGGAGATCAATTTTATATAAAAGTGCACAGTGGAGATCAATTTTATATAAAATTGCATAGTGGAGAACAATTTTATATAAAAGTGCATAGTGGAGATCAATTTTTATATAAAAATGCATAGTGGAGATCAATTTTATATAAAAGTGCACAGTGGAGATCAATTTTATATAAAATTGCATAGTGGAGAACAATTTTATATAAAAGTGCATAGTGGAGATCAATTTTGTATAAAAGTGCATAGTGGAGATCAATTTTTATAAAAAAATGCATAGTGGAGATCAATTTTATATAAAAGTGCATAGTGGAGATCAATTTTATATAAAAGTGCACAGTGGAGATCAATTTTTTATAAAAGTTCATAGTGGAGATCAATTTTATATAAAAGTGCACAGTGGAGATCAATTTTATATAAAAGTGCACAGTGGAGATCAATTTTATATATAATTGCATAGTGGAGATCCATTTTATATAAAAGTTCATAGTGGAGATTAATTTTATATAAAAGTGCATAGTGGAGATCAATTTTATATAAAATTGCATAGTGGAGAACAATTTTATATAAAAGTTCATAGTGGAGATCAATTTTATATAAAAGTGCACAGTGGAGATCAATTTTATATAAAATTGCATAGCGGAGATCAATTTTATATAAAAATGCATAGTGGAGATCAATTTTTATATAAAAATGCATAGTGGAGAACAATTTTATATAAAAATGCATAGTGTAGATCAATTTTATATAAAAGTGCATAGTGGAGATCAATTTTATATAAAAGTGCACAGTGGAGATCAATTTTATATAAAAGTGCACAGTGGAGATCAATTTTATATAAAAGTGCATAGTGGAGATCAATTTTATATAAAAGTGCATAGTGGAGATCAATTTTTATATAAAAATGCATAGTGGAGAACAATTTTATATAAAAGTGCATATTGGAGATCAATTTTATATAAAAGTTCATAGTGGAGATCAATTTTATATAAAAGTGCACAGTGGAGATCAATTTTATATAAAATTGCATAGTGGAGAACAATTTTATATAAAAGTGCATAGTGGAGATCAATTTTTATATAAAAATGCATAGTGGAGATCAATTTTATATAAAAGTGCACAGTGGAGATCAATTTTATATAAAATTGCATAGTGGAGAACAATTTTATATAAAAGTGCATAGTGGAGATCAATTTTGTATAAAAGTTCATAGTGGAGATCAATTTTATATAAAAGTGCACAGTGGAAATCAATTTTATATAAAAGTGCACAGTGGAGATCAATTTTATATAAAATTGCATAGTGGAGAACAATTTTATATAAAAGTGCATAGTGGAGATCAATTTTTATATAACAATGCATAGTGGAGTTCAATTTTATATAAAAGTGCACAGTGGAGATCAATTTTATATAAAATTGCATAGTGGAGAACAATTTTATATAAAAGTGCATAGTGGAGATCAATTATGTATAAAAGTTCATAGTGGAGATCAATTTTAGATAAAAGTGCACAGTGGAAATCAATTTTATATAAAAGTGCACAGTGGAGATCAATTTTATATAAAATTGCATAGTGGAGAACAATTTCATATAAAACTGCATAGTGGAGATCAATTTTTATATAAAAATGCATAGTGGAGATCAATTTTATATAAAATTGCACAGTGGAGATCAATTTTATATAAAAGTGCATAGTGGAGATCAATTTTATATAAAAGTGCATAGTGGAGATCAATTTTTATATAAAAATGCATAGTGGAGAACAATTTTATATAAAAGTGCATAGTGGAGATCAATTTTATATAAAAGTTCATAGTGGAGATCAATTTTATATAAAAGTGCACAGCGGAGATCAATTTTATATAAAATTGCATAGTGGAGAACAATTTTATATAAAAGTGCATAGTGGAGATCAATTTTTATATAAAAATGCATAGTGGAGAACAATTTTATATAAAAGTGCATAGTGGAGATCAATTTTTATATAAAAATGCATAGTGGAGATCAATTTTATATAAAAGTACATAGTGGAGATCAATTTTATATAAAAGTGCACAGTGGAGATCAATTTTATATAAAAGTTCATAGTGGAGATCAATTTTATATAAAAGTGCATAGTGGAGATCAATTTTATATAAAAGAGCACAGTGGAGATCAATTTTATATAAAATTGCACAGTGGAGATCAATTTTATATAAAAGTGCACAGTGGAGATCAATTTTATATAAAATTGCATAGTGGAGATCAATTTTATATAAAAGTGCATAGTGAAGATCAATTTTATATAAAAGTGCATAGTGGAGATCAGTTTTATATAAAAGTGCACAGTGGAGATCAATTTTATATAAAATTGCATAGTGGAGAACAATTTTATATAAAAGTGCATGGTGGAGATCAATTTTTATATAAAAATGCATAGTGGAGATCAATTTTATATAAAATTGCATAGTGGAGATCAATTTTATATAAAAGTGCATAGTGGAGATCAATTTTTATATAAAAATGCATAGTGGAGATCAATTTCATATAAAAGTGCATAGTGGAGATCAATTTTATATAAAAGGTCATAGTGGAGATCAAGTTTATATAAAAGTGCACAGTGGAGATCAATTTTATATAAAATTGCATAGTGGAGAACAATTTTATATAAAAGTGCATAGTGGAGATCAATTTTTATATACAAATGCATAGTGGAGATCAAGTTTATATAAAAGTGCACAGTGGAGATCAATTTTATATAAAATTGCATAGTGGAGAACAATTTTATATAAAAGTGCATAGTGGAGATCAATTTTTATATAAAAATGCATAGTGGAGATCAATTTTATATAAAAGTTCATAGTGGAGATCAATTTTATATAAAAGTGCACAGTGGAGATGAATTTTATATAAAAGTGCACAGTGGAGATCAATTTTATATAAAAGTGCACAGTGGAGATCAATTTTATATAAAATTGCATAGTGGAGATCAATTTTATATAAAAGTGCATAGTGGAGATCAATTTTATATAAAAGTGCATAGTGGAGATCAATTTTATATAAAAGTGCACAGTGGAGATCAATTTTATATAAAATTGCATAGTGGAGAACAATTTTATATAAAAGTGCATAGTGGAGATCAATTTTTATATAAAAATGCATAGTGGAGAACAATTTTATATAAAAGTGCATAGTGGAGATCAATTTTTATATAAAAATGCATAGTGGAGATCAATTTTATATAAAAGTGCATAGTGGAGATCAATTTTATATAAAAGTGCACAGTGGAGATCAATTTTTTATAAAAGTTCATAGTGGAGATCAATTTTATATAAAAGTGCACAGTGGAGATCAATTTTATATAAAAGTGCACAGTGGAGATCAATTTTATATATAATTGCATAGTGGAGATCCATTTTATATAAAAGTTCATAGTGGAGATTAATTTTATATAAAAGTGCATAGTGGAGATCAATTTTATATAAAATTGCATAGTGGAGAACAATTTTATATAAAAGTTCATAGTGGAGATCAATTTTATATAAAAGTGCACAGTGGAGATCAATTTTATATAAAATTGCATAGCGGAGATCAATTTTATATAAAAATGCATAGTGGAGATCAATTTTTATATAAAAATGCATAGTGGAGAACAATTTTATATAAAAATGCATAGTGTAGATCAATTTTATATAAAAGTGCATAGTGGAGATCAATTTTATATAAAAGTGCACAGTGGAGATCAATTTTATATAAAAGTGCACAGTGGAGATCAATTTTATATAAAATTGCATAGTGGAGATCAATTTTATATAAAAGTGCATAGTGGAGATCAATTTTATATAAAAGTGCATAGTGGAGATCAATTTTATATAAAAATGCATAGTGGAGAACAATTTTATATAAAAGTGCATATTGGAGATCAATTTTATATAAAAGTTCATAGTGGAGATCAATTTTATATAAAAGTGCACAGTGGAGATCAATTTTATATAAAATTGCATAGTGGAGAACAATTTTATATAAAAGTGCATAGTGGAGATCAATTTTTATATAAAAATGCATAGTGGAGATCAATTTTATATAAAAGTGCACAGTGGAGATCAATTTTATATAAAATTGCATAGTGGAGAACAATTTTATATAAAAGTGCATAGTGGAGATCAATTTTGTATAAAAGTTCATAGTGGAGATCAATTTTATATAAAAGTGCACAGTGGAAATCAATTTTATATAAAAGTGCACAGTGGAGATCAATTTTATATAAAATTGCATAGTGGAGAACAATTTTATATAAAAGTGCATAGTGGAGATCAATTTTTATATAACAATGCATAGTGGAGTTCAATTTTATATAAAAGTGCACAGTGGAGATCAATTTTATATAAAATTGCATAGTGGAGAACAATTTTATATAAAAGTGCATAGTGGAGATCAATTTTGTATAAAAGTTCATAGTGGAGATCAATTTTAGATAAAAGTGCACAGTGGAAATCAATTTTATATAAAAGTGCACAGTGGAGATCAATTTTATATAAAATTGCATAGTGGAGAACAATTTTATATAAAACTGCATAGTGGAGATCAATTTTTATATAAAAATGCATAGTGGAGATCAATTTTATATAAAATTGCACAGTGGAGATCAATTTTATATAAAAGTGCATAGTGGAGATCAATTTTATATAAAAGTGCATAGTGGAGATCAATTTTTATATAAAAATGCATAGTGGAGAACAATTTTATATAAAAGTGCATAGTGGAGATCAATTTTATATAAAAGTTCATAGTGGAGATCAATTTATATAAAAGTGCACAGCGGAGATCAATTTTATATAAAATTGCATAGTGGAGAACAATTTTATATAAAAGTGCATAGTGGAGATCAATTTTTATATAAAAATGCATAGTGGAGAACAATTTTATATAAAAGTGCATAGTGGAGATCAATTTTTATATAAAAATGCATAGTGGAGATCAATTTTATATAAAAGTACATAGTGGAGATCAATTTTATATAAAAGTGCACAGTGGAGATCAATTTTATATAAAAGTTCATAGTGGAGATCAATTTTATATAAAAGTGCACAGTGGAGATCAATTTTATATAAAAGTGCACAGTGGAGATTAATTTTATATATAATTGCATAGTGGAGATCCATTTTATATAAAAGTGCACAGTGTAGATCAATTTTATATAAAAGTGCATAGTGGAGATCAATTTTATATAAAAGTGCACAGTGGAGATCAATTTTATATAAAATTGCATAGTGGAGAACAATTTTATATAAAAGTTCATAGTGGAGATTAATTTTATATAAAAGTGCACAGTGGAGATCAATTTTATATAAAATTGCATAGTGGAGATCAATTTTATATAAAAGTGCACAGTGGAGATCAATTTTTATATAAAAATGCATAGTGGAGAACAATTTTATATAAAAATGCATAGTGGAGATCAATTTTATATAAAAGTTCATAGTGGAGATCAATTTTATATAAAAGTTCATAGTGGAGATCAAGTTTATATAAAAGTGCACAGTGGAGATCAATTTTATATAAAATTGCATAGTGGAGAACAATTTTATATAAAAGTGCATAGTGGAGATCAATTTTTATATAAAAATGCATAGTGGAGATCAAGTTTATATAAAAGTGCACAGTGGAGATCAATTTTATATAAAATTGCATAGTGGAGAACAATTTTATATAAAAGTGCATAGTGGAGAACAATTTTATATAAAAGTGCATAGTGGAGATCAATTTTTATATAAAAATGCATAGTGGAGATCAATTTTATATAAAAGTTCATAGTGGAGATCAATTTTATATAAAAGTGCACAGTGGAGATGAATTTTATATAAAAGTGCACAGTGGAGATCAATTTTATATAAAATTGCATAGTGGAGATCAATTTTATATAAAAGTGCATAGTGGAGATCAATTTTATATAAAAGTGCACAGTGGAGATCAATTTTATATAAAATTGCATAGTGGAGAACAATTTTATATAAAAGTGCATAGTGGAGATCAATTTTTATAAAAAATGCATAGTGGAGAACAATTTTATATAAAAGTGCATAGAGGAGATCAATTTTTATATAAAAATGCATAGTGGAGATCAATTTTATATAAAAGTGCATAGTGGAGATCAATTTTATATAAAAGTGCACAGTGGAGATCAATTTTATATAAAATTGCATAGTGGAGAACAATTTTATATAAAAGTGCATAGTGGAGATCAATTTTTATATAAAAATGCATAGTGGAGAACAATTTTATATAAAAGTGCATAGAGGAGATCAATTTTATATAAAAGTGCACAGTGGAGATCAATTTTATATAAAAGTTCATAGTGGAGATCAATTTTATATAAAAGTGCACAGTGGAGATCAATTTTATATAAAAGTGCACAGTGTAGATCAATTTTATATAAAAGTGCATAGTGGAGATCAATTTTATAGAAAAGTGCACAGTGGAGATCAATTTTATATAAAATTGCATAGTGGAGAACAATTTTATATAAAAGTTCATAGTGGAGATCAATTTTATATAAAAGTACATAGTGGAGATCAATTTTATATAAAAGTGCACAGTGGAGATCAATTTTATATAAAAGTTCATAGTGGAGATCAATTTTATATAAAAGTGCACAGTGGAAATCAATTTTATATAAAAGTGCACAGTGGAGATTAATTTTATATATAATTGCATAGTGGAGATCCATTTTATATAAAAGTGCACAGTGTAGATCAATTTTATATAAAAGTGCATAGTGGAGATCAATTTTATATAAAAGTGCACAGTGGAGATCAATTTTATATAAAATTGCATAGTGGAGAACAATTTTATATAAAAGTTCATAGTGGAGATTAATTTTATATAAAAGTGCATAGTGGAGATCAATTTTATATAAAATTGCATAGTGGAGAACAATTTTATATAAAAGTTCATAGTGGAGATCAATTTTATATAAAAGTGCACAGTGGAGATCAATTTTATATAAAATTGCATAGTGGAGATCAATTTTATATAAAAGTGCATAGTGGAGATCAATTTTTATATAAAAATGCATAGTGGAGAACAATTTTATATAAAAATGCATAGTGGAGATCAATTTTATATAAAAGTTCATAGTGGAGATCAATTTTATATAAAAGTTCATAGTGGAGATCAAGTTTATATAAAAGTGCACAGTGGAGATCAATTTTATATAAAATTGCATAGTGGAGAACAATTTTATATAAAAGTGCATAGTGGAGATCAATTTTTATATAAAAATGCATGGTGGAGATCAAGTTTATATAAAAGTGCACAGTGGAGATCAATTTTATATAAAATTGCATAGTGGAGAACAATTTTATATAAAAGTGCATAGTGGAGATCAATTTTTATATAAAAATGCATAGTGGAGATCAATTTTATATAAAAGTTCATAGTGGAGATCAATTTTATATAAAAGTGCACAGTGGAGATGAATTTTATATAAAAGTGCACAGTGGAGATCAATTTTATATAAAATTGCATAGTGGAGATCAATTTTATATAAAAGTGCATAGTGGAGATCAATTTTATATAAAAGTGCATAGTGGAGATCAATTTTATATAAAAGTGCACAGTGGAGATCAATTTTATATAAAATTGCATAGTGGAGAACAATTTTATATAAAAGTGCATAGTGGAGATCAATTTTTATATAAAAATGCATAGTGGAGAACAATTTTATATAAAAGTGCATAGAGGAGATCAATTTTTATATAAAAATAGATAGTGGAGATCAATTTTATATAAAAGTGCATAGTGGAGATCAATTTTATATAAAAGTGCACAGTGGAGATCAATTTTATATAAAAGTTCATAGTGGAGATCAATTTTATATAAAAGTGCACAGTGGAGATCAATTTTATATAAAAGTGCACAGTGTAGATCAATTTTATATAAAAGTGCATAGTGGAGATCAATTTTATAGAAAAGTGCACAGTGGAGATCAATTTTATATAAAATTGCATAGTGGAGAACAATTTTATATAAAAGTTCATAGTGGAGATTAATTTTATATAAAAGTGCATAGGGGAGATCAATTTTATATAAAATTGCATAGTGGAGAACAATTTTATATAAAAGTTCATAGTGGAGATCAATCTTATATAAAAGTGCACAGTGGAGATCAATTTTATATAAAATTGCATAGTGGAGATCAATTTTATATAAAAATGTATAGTGGAGATCAATTTTTATATAAAAATGCATAGTGGAGAACAATTTTATATAAAAGTGCATAGTGGAGATCAATTTTATATAAAAGTTCATAGTGGAGATCAATTTTATATAAAAGTGCACAGTGGAGATCAATTTTATATAAAAGTGCACAGTGGAGATCAATTTTATATAAAATTGCATAGTGGAGATCAATTTTATATAAAAGTGCATAGTGGAGATCAATTTTATATAAAAGTGCATAGTGGAGATCAATTTTTATATAAAAATGCATAGTGGAGAACAATTTTATATAAAAGTGCATAGTGGAGATCAATTTTATATAAAAGTTCATAGTGGAGATCAATTTTATATAAAAGTGCACAGTGGAGATCAATTTTATATAAAATTGCATAGTGGAGAACAATTTTATATAAAAGTGCATAGTGGAGATCAATTTTGTATAAAAGTTCATAGTGGAGATCAATTTTATATAAAAGTGCACAGTGGAAATCAATTTTATATAAAAATGCACAGTGGAGATCAATTTTATATAAAATTGCATAGTGGAGAACAATTTTATATAAAAGTGCATAGTGGAGATCAATTTTTATATAAAAATGCATAGTGGAGATCAATTTTATATAAAATTGCATAGTGGAGAACAATTTTATATAAAAGTGCATAGTGGAGATCAATTTTTATATAAAAATGCATAGTGGAGATCAATTTTATATAAAAGTGCACAGTGGAGATCAATTTTATATAAAAATGCACAGTGGATATCAATTTTGTATAAAAATGCATAGTGAAGATCAATTTTATATAAAAGTGCATAGTGGAGATCAATTATTAGAAAAAGTGCATAGTGGAGATCAATTTTATATAAAATTGCATAGTGGAGAACAATTTTATATAAAAGTGCATAGTGGAGATCAATTTTTATATAAAAATGCATAGTGGAGATCAATTTTATATAAAAGTGCATAGTGGAGATCAATTTTATATAAAAGAGAACAGTGGAGATCAATTTTATATAAAATTGCACAGTGTAGATCAATTTTATATAAAAGTGCACAGTGGAGATCAATTTTATATAAAATTGCATAGTGGAGATCAATTTTATATAAAAGTGCATAGTGAAGATCAATTTTATATAAAAGTGCATAGTGGAGATCAGTTTTATATAAAAGTGCACAGTGGAGATCAGTTTTATATAAAATTGCATAGTGGAGAACAATTTTATATAAAAGTGCATAGTGGAGATCAATTTTTATATAAAAATGCATAGTGGAGATCAATTTTATATAAAATTGCATAGTGGAGATCAATTTTATATAAAAGTGCATAGTGGAGATCAATTTTTATATAAAAATGCATAGTGGAGATCAATTTCATATAAAAGTGCATAGTGAAGATCAATTTTGTATAAAAGTTCATAGTGGATATCAATTTTATATAAAAGTGCACAGTGGAAATCAATTTTATATAAAAGTGCACAGTGGAGATCAATTTTATATAAAATTGCATAGTGGAGAACAATTTTATATAAAAGTGCATAGTGGAGATCAATTTTGTATAAAAGTTCATAGTGGAGATCAATTTTATATAAAAGTGCACAGTGGAAATCAATTTTATATAAAAATGCACAGTGGAGATCAATTTTATATAAAATTGCATAGTGGAGAACAATTTTATATAAAAGTGCATAGTGGAGATCAATTTTTATATAAAAATGCATAGTGGAGATCAATTTTATATAAAAGTGCACAGTGGAGATCAATTTTATATAAAAATGCACAGTGGATATCAATTTTGTATAAAAATGCATGGTGAAGATCAATTTTATATAAAAGTGCATTGTGGAGATCAATTATTAGAAAAAGTGCATAGTGGAGATAAATTTTATATAAAATTGCATAGTGGAGAACAATTTTATATAAAAGTGCATAGTGGAGATCAATTTTTATATAAAAATGCATAGTGGAGATCAATTTTATATAAAAGTGCATAGTGGAGATCAATTTTATATAAAAGAGCACAGTGGAGATCAATTTTATATAAAATTGCACAGTGGAGATCAATTTTATATAAAAGTGCATAGTGGAGATCAATTTTTATATAAAAATGCATAGTGGAGATCAATTTTATATAAAATTGCATAGTGGAGATCAATTTTATATAAAAGTGCATAGTGGAGATCAATTTTTATATAAAAATGCATAGTGGAGATCAATTTCATATAAAAGTGCATAGTGGAGATCAATTTTATATAAAAGTTCATAGTGGAGATCAAGTTTATATAAAAGTGCACAGTGGAGATCAATTTTATATAAAATTGCATAGTGGAGAACAATTTTATATAAAAGTGCATAGTGGAGATCAATTTTTATATACAAATGCATAGTGGAGATCAAGTTTATATAAAAGTGCACAGTGGAGATCAATTTTATATAAAATTGCATAGTGGAGAACAATTTTATATAAAAGTGCATAGTGGAGATCAATTTTTATATAAAAATGCATAGTGGAGATCAATTTTATATAAAAGTTCATAGTGGAGATCAATTTTATATAAAAGTGCACAGTGGAGATGAATTTTATATAAAAGTGCACAGTGGAGATCAATTTTATATAAAATTGCATAGTGGAGATCAATTTTATATAAAAGTGCATAGTGGAGATCAATTTTATATAAAAGTGCATAGTGGAGATCAATTTTATATAAAAGTGCACAGTGGAGATCAATTTTATATAAAATTGCATAGTGGAGAACAATTTTATATAAAAGTGCATAGTGGAGATCAATTTTTTATATAAAAATGCATAGTGGAGAACAATTTTATATAAAAGTGCATAGTGGAGATCAATTTTTATATAAAAATGCATAGTGGAGATCAATTTTATATAAAAGTGCATAGTGGAGAACAATTTTATATAAAAGTGCATAGTGGACATCAATTTTGTATAAAAGTTCATAGTGGAGATCAATTTTATATAAAAGTGCACAGTGGAAATCAATTTTATATAAAAGTGCACAGTGGAGATCAATTTTATATAAAATTGCATAGTGGAGAACAATTTTATATAAAAGTGCATAGTGGAGATCAATTTTTATATAAAAATGCATAGTGGAGATCAATTTTATATAAAAGTGCACAGTGGAGATCAATTTTATATAAAAATGCACAGTGGATATCAATTTTGTATAAAAATGCATAGTGAAGATCAATTTTATATAAAAGTGCATAGTGGAGATCAATTATTAGAAAAAGTGCATAGTGGAGATCAATTTTATATAAAATTGCATAGTGGAGATCAATTTTATATAAAAGTGCATAGTGGAGATCAATTTTTATATAAAAATGCATAGTGGAGATCAATTTTATATAAAAGTGCATAGTGGAGATCAATTTTATATAAAAGAGCACAGTGGAGATCAATTTTATATAAAATTGCACAGTGTAGATCAATTTTATATAAAAGTGCACAGTGGAGATCAATTTTATATAAAATTGCATAGTGGAGATCAATTTTATATAAAAGTGCATAGTGAAGATCAATTTTATATAAAAGTGCATAGTGGAGATCAGTTTTATATAAAAGTGCACAGTGGAGATCAGTTTTATATAAAATTGCATAGTGGAGAACAATTTTATATAAAAGTGCATAGTGGAGATCAATTTTTATATAAAAATGCATAGTGGAGATCAATTTTATATAAAATTGCATAGTGGAGATCAATTTTATATAAAAGTGCATAGTGGAGATCAATTTTTATATAAAAATGCATAGTGGAGATCAATTTCATATAAAAGTGCATAGTGGAGATCAATTTTGTATAAAAGTTCATAGTGGATATCAATTTTATATAAAAGTGCACAGTGGAAATCAATTTTATATAAAAGTGCACAGTGGAGATCAATTTTATATAAAATTGCATAGTGGAGAACAATTTTATATAAAAGTGCATAGTGGAGATCAATTTTGTATAAAAGTTCATAGTGGAGATCAATTTTATATAAAAGTGCACAGTGGAAATCAATTTTATATAAAAATGCACAGTGGAGATCAATTTTATATAAAATTGCATAGTGGAGAACAATTTTATATAAAAGTGCATAGTGGAGATCAATTTTTATATAAAAATGCATAGTGGAGATCAATTTTATATAAAAGTTCATAGTGGAGATCAATTTTATATAAAAGTGCACAGTGGAGATGAATTTTATATAAAAGTGCACAGTGGAGATCAATTTTATATAAAATTGCATAGTGGAGATCAATTTTATATAAAAGTGCATAGTGGAGATCAATTTTATATAAAAGTGCATAGTGGAGATCAATTTTATATAAAAGTGCACAGTGGAGATCAATTTTATATAAAATTGCATAGTGGAGAACAATTTTATATAAAAGTGCATAGTGGAGATCAATTTTTATATAAAAATGCATAGTGGAGAACAATTTTATATAAAAGTGCATAGTGGAGATCAATTTTTATATAAAAATGCATAGTGGAGATCAATTTTATATAAAAGTGCATAGTGGAGATCAATTTTATATAAAAGTGCACAGTGGAGATCAATTTTTTATAAAAGTTCATAGTGGAGATCAATTTTATATAAAAGTGCACAGTGGAGATCAATTTTATATATAATTGCATAGTGGAGATCCATTTTATATAAAAGTGCACAGTGTAGATCAATTTTATATAAAAGTGCATAGTGGAGATCAATTTTATATAAAAGTGCACAGTGGAGATCAATTTTATATAAAATTGCATAGTGGAGAACAATTTTATATAAAAGTTCATAGTGGAGATTAATTTTATATAAAAGTGCATAGTGGAGATCAATTTTATATAAAATTGCATAGTGGAGAACAATTTTATATAAAAGTTCATAGTGGAGATCAATTTTATATAAAAGTGCACAGTGGAGATCAATTTTATATAAAATTGCATAGTGGAGATCAATTTTATATAAAAGTGCATAGTGGAGATCAATTTTTATATAAAAATGCATAGTGGAGAACAATTTTATATAAAAGTGCATAGTGGAGATCAATTTTATATAAAAGTTCATAGTGGAGATCAATTTTATATAAAAGTGCACAGTGGAGATCAATTTTATATAAAAGTGCACAGTGGAGATCAATTTTATATAAAATTGCATAGTGGAGATCAATTTTATATAAAAGTGCATAGTGGAGATCAATTTTATATAAAAGTGCATAGTGGAGATCAATTTTTATATAAAAATGCATAGTGGAGAACAATTTTATATAAAAGTGCATAGTGGAGATCAATTTTATATAAAAGTTCATAGTGGAGATCAATTTTATATAAAAGTGCACAGTGGAGATCAATTTTATATAAAATTGCATAGTGGAGAACAATTTTATATAAAAGTGCATAGTGGAGATCAATTTTTATATAAAAATGCATAGTGGAGATCAATTTTATATAAAATTGCATAGTGGAGAAAAATTTTATATAAAAGTGCATAGTGGAGATCAATTTTTATATAAAAATGCATAGTGGAGATCAATTTTATATAAAAGTGCACAGTGGAGATCAATTTTATATAAAAATGCACAGTGGATATCAATTTTGTATAAAAATGCATAGTGAAGATCAATTTTATATAAAAGTGCATAGTGGAGATTAATTATTAGAAAAAGTGCATAGTGGAGATCAATTTTATATAAAATTGCATAGTGGAGAACAATTTTATATAAAAGTGCATAGTGGAGATCAATTTTTATATAAAAATGCATAGTGGAGATCAATTTTATATAAAAGTGCATAGTGGAGATCAATTTTATATAAAAGAGCACAGTGGAGATCAATTTTATATAAAAGTGCACAGTGGAGATCAATTTTATATAAAAGTGCACAGTGGAGATCAATTTTATATAAAATTGCATAGTGGAGATCAATTTTATATAAAAGTGCATAGTGAAGATCAATTTTATATAAAAGTGCATAGTGGAGATCAGTTTTATATAAAAGTGCACAGTGGAGATCAATTTTATATAAAATTGCATAGTGGAGAACAATTTTATATAAAAGTGCATAGTGGAGATCAATTTTTATATAAAAATGCATAGTGGAGATCAATTTTATATAAAATTGCATAGTGGAGATCAATTTTATATAAAAGTGCATAGTGGAGATCAATTTTTATATAAAAATGCATAGTGGAGATCAATTTCATATAAAAGTGCATAGTGGAGATCAATTTTATATAAAAGTTCATAGTGGAGATCAAGTTTATATAAAAGTGCACAGTGGAGATCAATTTTATATAAAATTGCATAGTGGAGAACAATTTTATATAAAAGTGCATAGTGGAGATCAATTTTTATATACAAATGCATAGTGGAGATCAAGTTTATATAAAAGTGCACAGTGGAGATCAATTTTATATAAAATTGCATAGTGGAGAACAATTTTATATAAAAGTGCATAGTGGAGATCAATTTTATATAAAAGTGCATAGTGGAGATCAATTTTATATAAAAGTGCACAGTGGAGATCAATTTTATATAAAATTGCATAGTGGAGAACAATTTTATATAAAAGTGCATAGTGGAGATCAATTTTTATATAAAAATGCATAGTGGAGAACAATTTTATATAAAAGTGCATAGTGGAGATCAATTTTTATATAAAAATGCATAGTGGAGATCAATTTTATATAAAAGTGCATAGTGGAGATCAATTTTATATAAAAGTGCACAGTGGAGATCAATTTTTTATAAAAGTTCATAGTGGAGATCAATTTTATATAAAAGTGCACAGTGGAGATCAATTTTATATAAAATTGCATAGCGGAGAAAAATTTTATATAAAAGTGCATAGTGGAGATCAATTTTTATATAAAAATGCATAGTGGAGATCAATTTTATATAAAAGTGCACAGTGGAGATCAATTTTATATAAAAATGCACAGTGGATATCAATTTTGTATAAAAATGCATAGTGAAGATCAATTTTATATAAAAGTGCATAGTGGAGATTAATTATTAGAAAAAGTGCATAGTGGAGATCAATTTTATATAAAATTGCATAGTGGAGAACAATTTTATATAAAAGTGCATAGTGGAGATCAATTTTTATATAAAATGCATAGTGGAGATCAATTTTATATAAAAGTGCATAGTGGAGATCAATTTTTATATAAAAATGCATAGTGGAGATCAATTTTATAAAAAAGTGCACAGTGGAGATCAATTTTATATAAAAGTGCACAGTGGAGATCAATTTTATATAAAATTGCATAGTGGAGAACAATTTTATATAAAAGTGCATAGTGGAGATCAATTTTTATATAAAAATGCATAGTGGAGAACAATTTATATAAAAGTGCATAGTGGAGATCAATTTTATATAAAAGTTCATAGTGGAGATCAATTTTATATAAAAGTGCACAGTGGAGAACAATTTTATATAAAAGTGCACAGTGGAGATCAATTTTATATAAAATTGCATAGTGGAGATCAATTTTATATAAAAGTGCATAGTGGAGATCAATTTTATATAAAAGTGCATAGTGGAGATCAATTTTATATAAAAGTGCACAGTGGAGATCAATTTTATATAAAATTGCATAGTGGAGAACAATTTTATATAAAAGTGCATAGTGGAGATCAATTTTTATATAAAAATGCATAGTGGAGAACAATTTTATATAAAAGTGCATAGTGGAGATCAATTTTTATATAAAAATGCATAGTGGAGATCAATTTTATATAAAAGTGCATAGTGGAGATCAATTTTATATAAAAGTGCACAGTGGAGATCAATTTTTTATAAAAGTTCATAGTGGAGATCAATTTTATATAAAAGTGCACAGTGGAGATCAATTTTATATAAAAGTGCACAGTGGAGATCAATTTTATATATAATTGCATAGTGGAGATCCATTTTATATAAAAGTTCATAGTGGAGATTAATTTTATATAAAAGTGCATAGTGGAGATCAATTTTATATAAAATTGCATAGTGGAGAACAATTTTATATAAAAGTTCATAGTGGAGATCAATTTTATATAAAAGTGCACAGTGGAGATCAATTTTATATAAAATTGCATAGCGGAGATCAATTTTATATAAAAATGCATAGTGGAGATCAATTTTTATATAAAAATGCATAGTGGAGAACAATTTTATATAAAAGTGCATAGTGGAGATCAATTTTATATAAAAGTGCATAGTGGAGATCAATTTTATATAAAAGTGCACAGTGGAGATCAATTTTATATAAAAGTGCACAGTGGAGATCAATTTTATATAAAATTGCATAGTGGAGATCAATTTTATATAAAAGTGCATAGTGGAGATCAATTTTATATAAAAATGCATAGTGGAGATCAATTTTTATATAAAATGCATAGTGGAGAACAATTTTATATAAAAGTGCATATTGGAGATCAATTTTATATAAAAGTTCATAGTGGAGATCAATTTTATATAAAAGTGCACAGTGGAGATCAATTTTATATAAAATTGCATAGTGGAGAACAATTTTATATAAAAGTGCATAGTGGAGATCAATTTTTATATAAAAATGCATAGTGGAGATCAATTTTATATAAAAGTGCACAGTGGAGATCAATTTTATATAAAATTGCATAGTGGAGAACAATTTTATATAAAAGTGCATAGTGGAGATCAATTTTTATATAAAAATGCATAGTGGAGAACAATTTTATATAAAAGTGCATAGTGGAGATCAATTTTTATATAAAAATGCATAGTGGAGATCAATTTTATATAAAAGTGCATAGTGGAGATCAATTTTATATAAAAGTGCACAGTGGAGATCAATTTTTTATAAAAGTTCATAGTGGAGATCAATTTTATATAAAAGTGCACAGTGGAGATCAATTTTATATATAATTGCATAGTGGAGATCCATTTTATATAAAAGTGCACAGTGTAGATCAATTTTATATAAAAGTGCATAGTGGAGATCAATTTTATATAAAAGTGCACAGTGGAGATCAATTTTATATAAAATTGCATAGTGGAGAACAATTTTATATAAAAGTTCATAGTGGAGATTAATTTTATATAAAAGTGCATAGTGGAGATCAATTTTATATAAAATTGCATAGTGGAGAACAATTTTATATAAAAGTTCATAGTGGAGATCAATTTTATATAAAAGTGCACAGTGGAGATCAATTTTATATAAAATTGCATAGTGGAGATCAATTTTATATAAAAGTGCATAGTGGAGATCAATTTTTATATAAAAATGCATAGTGGAGAACAATTTTATATAAAAGTGCATAGTGGAGATCAATTTTATATAAAAGTTCATAGTGGAGATCAATTTTATATAAAAGTGCACAGTGGAGATCAATTTTATATAAAAGTGCACAGTGGAGATCAATTTTATATAAAATTGCATAGTGGAGATCAATTTTATATAAAAGTGCATAGTGGAGATCAATTTTATATAAAAGTGCATAGTGGAGATCAATTTTTATATAAAAATGCATAGTGGAGAACAATTTTATATAAAAGTGCATAGTGGAGATCAATTTTATATAAAAGTTCATAGTGGAGATCAATTTTATATAAAAGTGCACAGTGGAGATCAATTTTATATAAAATTGCATAGTGGAGAACAATTTTATATAAAAGTGCATAGTGGAGATCAATTTTTATATAAAAATGCATAGTGGAGATCAATTTTATATAAAAGTGCACAGTGGAGATCAATTTTATATAAAATTGCATAGTGGAGAACAATTTTATATAAAAGTGCATAGTGGAGATCAATTTTGTATAAAAGTTCATAGTGGAGATCAATTTTATATAAAAGTGCACAGTGGAAATCAATTTTATATAAAAGTGCACAGTGGAGATCAATTTTATATAAAATTGCATAGTGGAGAACAATTTTATATAAAAGTGCATAGTGGAGATCAATTTTGTATAAAAGTTCATAGTGGAGATCAATTTTATATAAAAGTGCACAGTGGAAATCAATTTTATATAAAAATGCACAGTGGAGATCAATTTTATATAAAATTGCATAGTGGAGAACAATTTTATATAAAAGTGCATAGTGGAGATCAATTTTTATATAAAAATGCATAGTGGAGATCAATTTTATATAAAATTGCATAGTGGAGAAAAATTTTATATAAAAGTGCATAGTGGAGATCAATTTTTATATAAAAATGCATAGTGGAGATCAATTTTATATAAAAGTGCACAGTGGAGATCAATTTTATATAAAAATGCACAGTGGATATCAATTTTGTATAAAAATGCATAGTGAAGATCAATTTTATATAAAAGTGCATAGTGGAGATTAATTATTAGAAAAAGTGCATAGTGGAGATCAATTTTATATAAAATTGCATAGTGGAGAACAATTTTATATAAAAGTGCATAGTGGAGATCAATTTTTATATAAAAATGCATAGTGGAGATCAATTTTATATAAAAGTGCATAGTGGAGATCAATTTTATATAAAAGAGCACAGTGGAGATCAATTTTATATAAAATTGCACAGTGGAGATCAATTTTATATAAAAGTGCACAGTGGAGATCAATTTTATATAAAATTGCATAGTGGAGATCAATTTTATATAAAAGTGCATAGTGAAGATCAATTTTATATAAAAGTGCATAGTGGAGATCAGTTTTATATAAAAGTGCACAGTGGAGATCAATTTTATATAAAATTGCATAGTGGAGAACAATTTTATATAAAAGTGCATAGTGGAGATCAATTTTTATATAAAAATGCATAGTGGAGATCAATTTTATATAAAATTGCATAGTGGAGATCAATTTTATATAAAAGTGCATAGTGGAGATCAATTTTTATATAAAAATGCATAGTGGAGATCAATTTCATATAAAAGTGCATAGTGGAGATCAATTTTATATAAAAGTTCATAGTGGAGATCAAGTTTATATAAAAGTGCACAGTGGAGATCAATTTTATATAAAATTGCATAGTGGAGAACAATTTTATATAAAAGTGCATAGTGGAGATCAATTTTTATATACAAATGCATAGTGGAGATCAAGTTTATATAAAAGTGCACAGTGGAGATCAATTTTATATAAAATTGCATAGTGGAGAACAATTTTATATAAAAGTGCATAGTGGAGATCAATTTTATATAAAAGTGCATAGTGGAGATCAATTTTATATAAAAGTGCACAGTGGAGATCAATTTTATATAAAATTGCATAGTGAAGATCAATTTTATATAAAAGTGCATAGTGGAGATCAGTTTTATATAAAAGTGCACAGTGGAGATCAATTTTATATAAAATTGCATAGTGGAGAACAATTTTATATAAAAGTGCATAGTGGAGATCAATTTTTATATAAAAATGCATAGTGGAGATCAATTTTATATAAAATTGCATAGTGGAGATCAATTTATATAAAAGTGCATAGTGGAGATCAATTTTTATATAAAAATGCATAGTGGAGATCAATTTCATATAAAAGTGCATAGTGGAGATCAATTTTATATAAAAGTTCATAGTGGAGATCAAGTTTATATAAAAGTGCACAGTGGAGATCAATTTTATATAAAATTGCATAGTGGAGAACAATTTTATATAAAAGTGCATAGTGGAGATCAATTTTTATATACAAATGCATAGTGGAGATCAAGTTTATATAAAAGTGCACAGTGGAGATCAATTTTATATAAAATTGCATAGTGGAGAACAATTTTATATAAAAGTGCATAGTGGAGATCAATTTTTATATAAAAATGCATAGTGGAGATCAATTTTATATAAAATTGCATAGTGGAGAAAAATTTTATATAAAAGTGCATAGTGGAGATCAATTTTTATATAAAAATGCATAGTGGAGATCAATTTTATATAAAAGTGCACAGTGGAGATCAATTTTATATAAAAATGCACAGTGGATATCAATTTTGTATAAAAATGCATAGTGAAGATCAATTTTATATAAAAGTGCATAGTGGAGATTAATTATTAGAAAAAGTGCATAGTGGAGATCAATTTTATATAAAATTGCATAGTGGAGAACAATTTTATATAAAAGTGCATAGTGGAGATCAATTTTTATATAAAAATGCATAGTGGAGATCAATTTTATATAAAAGTGCATAGTGGAGATCAATTTTATATAAAAGAGCACAGTGGAGATCAATTTTATATAAAATTGCACAGTGGAGATCAATTTTATATAAAAGTGCACAGTGGAGATCAATTTTATATAAAATTGCATAGTGGAGATCAATTTTATATAAAAGTGCATAGTGAAGATCAATTTTATATAAAAGTGCATAGTGGAGATCAGTTTTATATAAAAGTGCACAGTGGAGATCAATTTTATATAAAATTGCATAGTGGAGAACAATTTTATATAAAAGTGCATAGTGGAGATCAATTTTTATATAAAAATGCATAGTGGAGATCAATTTTATATAAAATTGCATAGTGGAGATCAATTTTATATAAAAGTGCATAGTGGAGATCAATTTTTATATAAAAATGCATAGTGGAGATCAATTTCATATAAAAGTGCATAGTGGAGATCAATTTTATATAAAAGTTCATAGTGGAGATCAAGTTTATATAAAAGTGCACAGTGGAGATCAATTTTATATAAAATTGCATAGTGGAGAACAATTTTATATAAAAGTGCATAGTGGAGATCAATTTTTATATACAAATGCATAGTGGAGATCAAGTTTATATAAAAGTGCACAGTGGAGATCAATTTTATATAAAATTGCATAGTGGAGAACAATTTTATATAAAAGTGCATAGTGGAGATCAATTTTATATAAAAGTGCATAGTGGAGATCAATTTTATATAAAAGTGCACAGTGGAGATCAATTTTATATAAAATTGCATAGTGGAGAACAATTTTATATAAAAGTGCATAGTGGAGATCAATTTTTATATAAAATGCATAGTGGAGAACAATTTTATATAAAAGTGCATAGTGGAGATCAATTTTTATATAAAAATGCATAGTGGAGATCAATTTTATATAAAAGTGCATAGTGGAGATCAATTTTATATAAAAGTGCACAGTGGAGATCAATTTTTATATAAAAATGCATAGTGGAGAACAATTTTATATAAAAGTGCATAGTGGAGATCAATTTTTATATAAAAATGCATAGTGGAGATCAATTTTATATAAAAGTGCATAGTGGAGATCAATTTTATATAAAAGTGCACAGTGGAGATCAATTTTTTATAAAAGTTCATAGTGGAGATCAATTTTATATAAAAGTGCACAGTGGAGATCAATTTTATATAAAATTGCATAGCGGAGATCAATTTTATATAAAAATGCATAGTGGAGATCAATTTTTATATAAAAATGCATAGTGGAGAACAATTTTATATAAAAGTGCATAGTGGAGATCAATTTTATATAAAAGTGCATAGTGGAGATCAATTTTATATAAAAGTGCACAGTGGAGATCAATTTTATATAAAAGTGCACAGTGGAGATCAATTTTATATAAAATTGCATAGTGGAGATCAATTTTATATAAAAGTGCATAGTGGAGATCAATTTTATATAAAAGTGCATAGTGGAGATCAATTTTTATATAAAAATGCATAGTGGAGAACAATTTTATATAAAAGTTCATAGTGGAGATCAATTTTATATAAAAGTGCACAGTGGAGATCAATTTTATATAAAATTGCATAGTGGAGAACAATTTTATATAAAAGTGCTTAGTGGAGATCAATTTTTATATAAAAATGCATAGTCGAGATCAATTTTATATAAAAGTGCACAGTGGAGATCAATTTTATATAAAATTGCATAGTGGAGAACAATTTTATATAAAAGTGCATAGTGGAGATCAATTTTGTATAAAAGTTCATAGTGGAGATCAATTTTATATAAAAGTGCACAGTGGAAATCAATTTTATATAAAAGTGCACAGTGGAGATCAATTTTATATAAAATTACATAGTGGAGAACAATTTTATATAAAAGTGCATAGTGGAGATCAATTTTATATAAAAATGCATAGTGGAGTTCAATTTTATATAAAAGTGCACAGTGGAGATCAATTTTATATAAAATTGCATAGTGGAGAACAATTTTATATAAAAGTGCATAGTGGAGATCAATTTTGTATAAAAGTTCATAGTGGAGATCAATTTTAGATAAAAGTGCACAGTGGAAATCAATTTTATATAAAAGTGCACAGTGGAGATCAATTTTATATAAAATTGCATAGTGGAGAACAATTTTATATAAAAGTGCATAGTGGAGATCAATTTTTATATAAAATGCATAGTGGAGATCAATTTTATATTAAAATTGCACAGTGGAGATCAATTTTATATAAAAGTGCATAGTGGAGATCAATTTTATATAAAAGTGCATAGTGGAGATCAATTTTTATATAAAAATGCATAGTGGAGAACAATTTTATATAAAAGTGCATAGTGGAGATCAATTTTATATAAAAGTTCATAGTGGAGATCAATTTTATATAAAAGTGCACAGTGGAGATCAATTTTATATAAAAGTGCACAGTGGAGATCAATTTTATATAAAATTGCATAGTGGAAGACAATTTTATATAAAAGTGCATGGTGGAGATCAATTTTTATATAAAAATGCATAGTGGAGATCAATTTTATATAAAAGTGCATAGTGGAGATCAATTTTTATATAAAAATGCATAGTGGAGATCAATTTTATAAAAAAGTGCACAGTGGCGATCAATTTTATATAAAAGTGCACAGTGGAGATCAATTTTATTATAAATGCATAGTGGAGAACAATTTTATATAAAAGTGCATAGTGGAGATCAATTTTTATATAAAAATGCATAGTGGAGAACAATTTATATAAAAGTGCATAGTGGAGATCAATTTTATATAAAAGTGCACAGTGGAGATCAATTTTTTATAAAAGTTCATAGTGGAGATCAATTTTATATAAAGTGCACAGTGGAGATCAATTTTATATAAAATTGCATAGTGGAGAACAATTTATATAAAAGTGCATAGTGGAGATCAATTTTTATATAAAAATGCATAGTGGAGAACAATTTTATATAAAAGTGCATAGTGGAGATCAATTTTTATATAAAAATGCATAGTGGAGATCAATTTTATATAAAAGTGCATAGTGGAGATCAATTTTATATAAAAGTGCACAGTGGAGATCAATTTTTATAAAAGTTCATAGTGGAGATCAATTTTATATAAAAGTGCACAGTGGAGATCAATTTTATATAAAGTGCACAGTGGAGATCAATTTTATATATAATTGCATAGTGGAGATCCATTTTATATAAAAGTTCATAGTGGAGATTAATTTTTATATAAAAGTGCATAGTGGAGATCAATTTTATATAAAATTGCATAGTGGAGAACAATTTTATATAAAAGTTCATAGTGGGAGATCAATTTTATATAAAAGTGCATAGTGGAGATCAATTTTATATAAAAGTGCACAGTGGAGATCAATTTTATATAAAAGTGCATAGTGGAGATCAATTTTATATAAAAATGCATAGTGGAGATCAATTTTTATATAAAAATGCATAGTGGAGAACAATTTTATATAAAAGTGCATATTGGAGATCAATTTTATATAAAAGTTCATAGTGGAGATCAATTTTATATAAAAGTGCACAGTGGAGATCAATTTTATATAAAATTGCATAGTGGAGAACAATTTTATATAAAAGTGCATAGTGGAGATCAATTTTATATAAAAATGCATAGTGGAGATCAATTTTATATAAAAGTGCACAGTGGAGATCAATTTTATATAAAATTGCATAGTGGAGAACAATTTTATATAAAAGTGCATAGTGGAGATCAATTTTGTATAAAAGTTCATAGTGGAGATCAATTTTAGATAAAAGTGCACAGTGGAAATCAATTTATATATAAAAGTGCACAGTGAGATCAATTTTATAAAAATTGCATAGTGGAGAACAATTTTATATAAAAGTGCAT
Organism: Aquarana catesbeiana; assembly: GCA_037953035.1. NCBI lineage: Eukaryota > Metazoa > Chordata > Amphibia > Anura > Ranidae > Aquarana > Aquarana catesbeiana. Next base: position 5,985,247 of record JBBHAA010000077.1, read on the forward strand.
AGTGGAGATCAATTTTTATATAAAAATGCATAGTGGAGATCAATTTTATATAAAATTGCACAGTGGAGATCAATTTATATAAAAGTGCATAGTGGAGATCAATTTTTATATAAAAATGCATAGTGGAGAACAATTTTATATAAAAGTGCATAGTGGAGATCAATTTTATATAAAAGTTCATAGTGGAGATCAATTTTATATAAAAGTGCACAGTGGAGATCAATTTTATATAAAAGTGCACAGTGGAGATCAATTTTATATAAAATTGCATAGTGGAGAACAATTTTATATAAAAGTGCATAGTGGAGATCAATTTTATATAAAAATGCATAGTGGAGATCAATTTTATATAAAAGTGCATAGTGGAGATCAATTTTTATATAAAAATGCATAGTGGAGATCAATTTTATAAAAAAGTGCACAGTGGAGATCAATTTTATATAAAAGTGCACAGTGGAGATCAATTTTATATAAAATTGCATAGTGGAGAACAATTTTATATAAAAGTGCATAGTGGAGATCAATTTTTATATAAAAATGCATAGTGGAGATCAATTTTATATAAAATTGCACAGTGGAGATCAATTTTATATAAAAGTGCATAGTGGAGATCAATTTTATATAAAAGTGCATAGTGGAGATCAATTTTTATATAAAAATGCATAGTGGAGAACAATTTTATATAAAAGTGCATAGTGGAGATCAATTTTATATAAAAGTTCATAGTGGAGATCAATTTTATATAAAAGTGCACAGTGGAGATCAATTTTATATAAAAGTGCACAGTGGAGATCAATTTTATATAAAATTGCATAGTGGAGAACAATTTTATATAAAAGTGCATAGTGGAGATCAATTTTTATATAAAAATGCATAGTGGAGATCAATTTTATATAAAAGTGCATAGTGGAGATCAATTTTTATATAAAAATGCATAGTGGAGATCAATTTTATAAAAAAGTGCACAGTGGAGATCAATTTTATATAAAAGTGCACAGTGGAGATCAATTTTATATAAAATTGCATAGTGGAGAACAATTTTATATAAAAGTGCATAGTGGAGATCAATTTTTATATAAAAATGCATAGTGGAGAACAATTTTATATAAAAGTGCATAGTGGAGATCAATTTTATATAAAAGTGCACAGTGGAGATCAATTTTTTATAAAAGTTCATAGTGGAGATCAATTTTATATAAAAGTGCACAGTGGAGATCAATTTTATATAAAATTGCATAGTGGAGAACAATTTTATATAAAAGTGCATAGTGGAGATCAATTTTTATATAAAAATGCATAGTGGAGAACAATTTTATATAAAAGTGCATAGTGGAGATCAATTTTTATATAAAAATGCATAGTGGAGATCAATTTTTATATAAAAGTGCATAGTGGAGATCAATTTTATATAAAAGTGCACAGTGGAGATCAATTTTTTATAAAGTTCATAGTGGAGATCAATTTTATATAAAAGTGCACAGTGGAGATCAATTTTATATAAAAGTGCACAGTGGAGATCAATTTTATATATAATTGCATAGTGGAGATCCATTTTATATAAAAGTTCATAGTGGAGATTAATTTTATATAAAAGTGCATAGTGGAGATCAATTTTATATAAAATTGCATAGTGGAGAACAATTTTATATAAAAGTTCATAGTGGAGATCAATTTTATATAAAAGTGCATAGTGGAGATCAATTTTATATAAAAGTGCACAGTGGAGATCAATTTTATATAAAAGTGCATAGTGGAGATCAATTTTATATAAAAATGCATAGTGGAGATCAATTTTTATATAAAAATGCATAGTGGAGATCAATTTTATATAAAAGTGCACAGTGGAGATCAATTTTATATAAAATTGCATAGTGGAGAACAATTTTATATAAAAGTGCATAGTGGAGATCAATTTTGTATAAAAGTTCATAGTGGAGATCAATTTTAGATAAAAGTGCACAGTGGAAATCAATTTTATATAAAGTGCACAGTGGAGATCAATTTTATATAAAATTGCATAGTGGAGAACAATTTTATATAAAAGTGCATAGTGGAGATCAATTTTTATATAAAAATGCATAGTGGAGATCAATTTTATATAAATTGCACAGTGGAGATCAATTTTATATAAAAGTGCATAGTGGAGATCAATTTTTATATAAAAATGCATAGTGGAGAACAATTTAATATAAAAGTGCATAGTGGAGATCAATTTTATATAAAAGTTCATAGTGGAGATCAATTTTATATAAAAGTGCACAGTGGAGATCAATTTTATATAAAAGTGCACAGTGGAGATCAATTTTATATAAAATTGCATAGTGGAGAACAATTTTATATAAAAGTGCATAGTGGAGATCAATTTTATATAAAAATGCATAGTGGAGATCAATTTTATATAAAAGTGCATAGTGGAGATCAATTTTTATATAAAAATGCATAGTGGAGATCAATTTTATAAAAAAGTGCACAGTGGAGATCAATTTTATATAAAAGTGCACAGTGGAGATCAATTTTATATAAAATTGCATAGTGGAGAACAATTTTATATAAAAGTGCATAGTGGAGATCAATTTTTTATATAAAAATGCATAGTGGAGAACAATTTTATATAAAAGTGCATAGTGGAGATCAATTTTATATAAAAGTTCATAGTGGAGATCAATTTTATATAAAAGTGCACAGTGGAGAACAATTTTATATAAAAGTGCACAGTGGAGATCAAATTTTATATAAAATTGCATAGTGGAGATCAATTTTATATAAAAGTGCATAGTGGAGATCAATTTTATATAAAAGTGCATAGTGGAGATCAATTTTATATAAAAGTGCACAGTGGAGATCAATTTTATATAAAATTGCATAGTGGAGATCAATTTTATATAAAAGTGCATAGTGGAGATCAATTTTTATATAAAAATGCATAGTGGAGAACAATTTTATATAAAAGTGCACAGTGGAGATCAATTTTATATAAAATTGCATAGTGGAGAACAATTTTATATAAAATGCATAGTGGAGATCAATTTGTATATGAAAATGCATAGTGGAGAAAAATTTTATATAAAGTGCATAGTGGAGATCAATTTTATATAAAAGTCATAGTGGAGAACAATTTTATATAAAAGTGCACAGTGGAGATCAATTTTATATAAATTGCATAGGTGGAGAACAATTTTATATAAAGTGCATAGTGGAGATCAATTTTTATATAAAAATGCATAGTGGAGAACAATTTTATATAAAAA